>ML783046.1:780973-798883 GCA_009831015.1 Picea engelmannii | reverse complement strand
TATGAGGCTAAGTTCTTTTCGAGGTTACACCCATTGGGATTTCGGGATTGGTGAGTACAAGGGAATACACCCTTGAGTATTCCAATTTCCGAAATGCTGAAATATCGTAACATGTCCACGTATGATGCAGACCTATCGACCCTCGGATCGAGATCTGCTCACAGGATCGTTCTCTATCCCCTTGAGCCAAAGCAACTCCTTTTGATTTCCTGCTAGAATCTGCAATTTATTGATCCACGGGTCCTTTTCGCAGCTCGCAATCTCGCGATTTCGCGAGTCGTGACTCCCGACTCTTCCTCTCCAATCTCGCGATACCCGAGATCACAAAATGGGTATAGCTCTTCTTTCATTAGTGCCCTCTACGCGTGACCACCGGCTAAGCTTCACGCTAGCTCCTCTCGCTACTCGGCGCTTCGCGAGTTTCCACGTCCAACCTTGGCACCTTCCTTTCACGAAACCCCGAGAAGCGATGTTGACTTTTCTCCTCGCATTCTCGCTAGTCTCGACTTTGCAAGTTTTAATGTCGAGATCTCATGCTCTTACCTCGCGAATCCCCGAGATGCGAGAAAATCAATGGAGTGTTGACTCCTTCCGCTAGAAGACGCGTGTCCACCTGTCTATTTTCCGGGCCCACCTTGTGGTTCTGCCACGTGTCCCTCGTGCCTAGCTTTCGGCACTTCGCGACTTTTGATGTTGAAAGCGACTCCTTTCAACCTCCGAACCCCTGAATGCATGAAATGCGATGGGGTTCCTGATCCAACGGTCCTCCCGTGACCTGGATCCGACGACTATCCTCACTCCTCGTGATTTCGCGACTTCGCGACTTGGAGCACCCAACTCTTGGGCTCTCACCTTGCGAACCTCCGAGTTCATGAGATCCCTAGATCTCTGCCACTTGTCCTCCTCCGATGGACAGCTGCGATTCTCTCACAACTTCGCTACTCGCGAAGTTGAAGGACTTCCCTTTCTGATCTCCGATGTCTGAATCCCCAATAAGGGTGATCTTGCGACACGTGTCCTCCTTCTAACGAGCAGCTCAGATTCTTTTGCGGTTTCACGACCTCGCCTTTCGTGACCTCGTGAATCTTGATACAAAGGTTTTAAACCTTCAACTCACGAATCCACGAAATGCGATTACATGAGTGATCCAACGGTCTGATTTCTCCTGAGCTTGCACTTGAAGAATGCTTGCCATATCTCCCCTGCTCCTCTGCAAGATCTAACGGCCCTCGGGACTTCGGGAATTCTCCATGGAGAATTCCGACCGTCCAATTTCTCCTTGACGATTCCTGCGAAATGAACACGGTATTCCTTTGCTGGAACTTATCTGCCTGCAAGTAGATTTGCAACACCTCCCCTTTGAATGCTTCAAGATACTAAACTTCCTGAGCTTTTCTTCGACAGCTTCAAAGATCCCATCTCTCCTGAACTTGATTGAAAAATCCTCAAGTTCTTTGGGGAAAATTCCTGGGCACACTCTTTGCGGCAATTCTTCAAATACTTCCAAGTATCTAAACTCTTAAACTCTGCGCACTCTCTTTGCAGCAACAGTCCTTCAATAATTTCACTCAGGTTGCAAACTCTGAGACTCTACTCGGCCAACGCACACTTTGCACGGCTCCTATGCTTAACTTACACTTCTGCGAGAATGAGAACAATGTTATCTCTCCTGAGTTTGCAGAGACAAACTCTGACTTCTGTCAATGCACACCTTGCGAACAATTTCATTGCACTCGTTGCAGGAAAACTCTTGCTTAGATAGAGAAACAATTGAAACTCATTCCTTACTCTCCCTCTCTTCAGATTTCAGACATTAAATATGAAATCATACATTCACGCATCAAAGAAAATGCATAACAGAGAGTAACCAAGCATATATCAATCATCATGTACAAACAAAAAAAGCAATTGAACACCATGAGTCTGAACTAAAGATCTTTGTATTAATCCAGAACTTCTGTACATGGGGTTTTATTCTACACAACTCTCTGCTTCTTCTCCTCTATGCTCTCTTAATCATGCTTCTAATGTTACAATGATACAAGTGAGGGTGTCTATATCTGTTTTCCCTCCGGCTCCTAAAACTGTCTAATCTAAGAATTCAAAGCTACCTACTTACATTTACTAGCATAAATGCCTCTTAGTCCTTCAGACGAGAGCGGGACACTCAAGGTCTGATTACAATCTACAAGTACGCCCTTTCTTAATTGTTTCATTTACGTTTTGGTGTATCAAACTTCAAAAAATTAAAACAATTCATCATGTGCCAAAATGCGTTGGTGTTTGACCCACGCTCGCTTGTTGTTGGCGATGCTCCTACATCATACTCCCTCGCTTGAAAATTTTCATGGGCTCTTGTCCATGATCTCTTGCACGGTCTTCCCATGCTTCTAAATCTCTGCTTTTTTCTCCCAACTAGCATCTGCAACTGGATGTCCCTTC
This sequence comes from Picea engelmannii, assembly GCA_009831015.1. Classification (NCBI taxonomy): domain Eukaryota; kingdom Viridiplantae; phylum Streptophyta; class Pinopsida; order Pinales; family Pinaceae; genus Picea; species Picea engelmannii. Next base: position 796,441 of record ML783046.1, on the reverse strand, counting down.
CACTTGACCAAGTATTCAAAATATTCCCTTCTTCTGGTCCTTTTGCTAACTCTTTTGTTCAGTATGCTTTCCATCTGTGGCTTCTCTGCAAATGGCATCTGTTTAGTCCACTGAACCTCTGGTTGTTCATCACTTGTTCCTGCTTCCTTAGCTTTGTATGGGTACAAATCTGAGACATTGAATATCGGAGAAATTTCGATCCCATCGGGTAATTCAATCTCATAAGCATTTGCCCCAAATTTCTTCAAGACCTTACATGGTCCGATCTTCTTCATCTTCAGTTTTTTATATGTCCCCTTCAAGAATATTTCCTTTCTTAGATGTGCCAGAATCAAATCACCAACCTCAAATTGAAGTTGTCTCCTGTGTTGATTTGCTCTGCGCTTATACTCTTGGCTCGAGTTCTGCAATCGCTCCTTCACCTGACTGTGAAGTTCCTTCATCACCTCTGCAAAATCCTTTGCACTAGCACTCCTAGTTGCATTCTGTTCTGAATCTTTCAATTTCGAAACTCCTCTTGGTTGCATCCCGTAAACAATTTGAAATGGACTCTGCCCTGTGCTCCTATTAAGTGAATCATTATAAGCAAATTCCGCCTGTGGCAGAATATTGTCCCACTGACTGTGGTGTTCTATCACCAAGCTTCTCAGCAAGTCTCCCAAACTTCTGTTCACAACTTCTGTCTGTCCATTCGTCTGAGGATGATAAGATGAACTGAACGACAAGTTCATTCCTAGCTTTTTCCATAAGGTTCTCCAGAAGTGTCCCACGAACTTGGTGTCTCGATCCTCTTTGAAAAGAAGATTCACAATGTGAGTTGCATCACTAGTTTTCTGACACGGTATGAAGTGTGCCATCTTAGAAAATCTATCTACCACTACAAAGATCGAGTCAAACCCTCTTTGTGTTCTCAGCAGCCCCAATATGAAGTCCATGTTGACTGCATCCCACGGCCTCTCAGGTATGGGTAATGGTTGATAAAAGTCTGCATTCTACCTTTTTCCTTTTGAATGTTGACAAATTCTACATCTGTCCACGAATCTTTTGACGTCTTCTCTCATTCCTGGCCAAAAATATGACTCGTTTAACTTTGAGAATGTCTTGTCATGACCGAAATGTCCGACCAATCCTCCATTGTGTTTCTCCTTCAAAAAATTCTCCCTCATGGAGCATTTTGGAATACAAAGTTGTTTACCCTTAAACATTAATCCTTCCTAGATTATGTATTCTATCCATTTGCTTCTGTCCCTGAGAATTGGATTCTCAGCTGCTTCATACGCCTCCTTAAAATCTAGATCATCTCTGTACATGTCCCTGAGATCATCAAAACCCAGTGTTTTAACTCTGAACTCCTGCAACAACAAACATTTCCTGCTCAAAGCATCAACAACTTTGTTAGTAGTTCCAAAAATATGCTTGATTACAAAAGTAAAGTTCTGCATGTATTCAACCCATTTTACATGTCTTTGATTCAACTTCTCCTGTTGAGTCACAAATTGAAAAGCATGATTGTCACTATATAAGACAAACTCCTTCGGGATTATGTAATGTCTCCATTTCTTTAATGCCCGAATAATAGCATAGAACTCCTTGTCATACGTGGAGTATTTCACTTTCACTTCATTCAGCTTCTCGTTGAAGTATGCTATCGGCATGTCTTCTTGGCTCAAGACTGCCCCTATTGCAAATCCACTTGCATCACATTTTACCTGAAATGTCTTTTTAAAATCCGGCAACACCAAAATTGGTTGTTCCGTGATTTTCTTCTTCAACAAATTGAAGCTTTTCTCAGCCTCTTCTGTCCAGTGAAAAGACTTGTGTCTCTTCTTCACTATGTCCATCATCGGTGCACTAATTCCACTGAAATTCCCGATGAACTTCCGGTAGAAACTAGCCAATCCATGAAAACTTCTCACCTCAAATATACTCTTCGGTGATGGCCAATTCTTAATTACCTCCACCTTATCTGGATCCATCCTCAACTTGTTTGCAGAAATAACAAAACCCAAGCAAATGAGTTTTGTCTTCATGAATGAGTATTTCTTCATATTTATCAGTAGCTTCTCTTGCTGTAATCTCTTCATCACTGTAGCCAAATGTTTCAGATGCTCTGCCTCTGTTTGACTGAAAATCAGTATGTCATCAAGATACACTATGACAAATTTTCCGATGAAATCCTTCAGGACTTCATTCATTAACCTCATGAAGGTACTTGGTGCATTCGTTAAGCCAAATGACATAACAAGCCATTCATACAACCCTTCGTTAGTCTTGAAGGTTGTCTTCCATTCATCACCTTCTCTCATACGAATCTAGTGATATCCACTTTTCAAATCGATCTTCGAAAAAAATTTGGCCCCACTTCAGCAATCCATCAAATCATCCATCCTTGGCAATGGAAATCTGTACCTGATGGTTACCTTGTTGATCTCTCTCAAGTCAGTACACATCCTCCAACCTCCGTCTTTCTTCGGACTAAGCACTGTCGAAAAAACACATGGACTCAAGCTTTCTCTAACCAACCCTTTGTCCATTAAATCCTGGACCTATCTTTTGACTTCTTCATTCTCTTGTGGCGTCAGTATGTACGCTGCTTTATTTGGTAAACTAGCTCTAGGTATGATATCAATATGATGACTCACACTTATGATCAGTGGAAACGAATAAGGTAGTTCATCCACTACTATGTCAGCAAACTCTTCCAACAGTTTCTGAACCTCTTCTGGTAAATCATCTACCCATGTACTGGTTAAAACAATTTTAGGCTTCCTGACCATAATGAATTGCGGTTCCTCCTTCTTCTTAACCTATGTAAGAAGTTCCTTCCCACTCATGAGAAGTACAGTGTTGCTTACTTCAGGGTTCACCTCCTTGTCTTCGATTGGAAGAAACATGTGCGTTCTCCCATTCTTCTCTAGGGTGTATGTGTTCTTCCTCCCATCATGAATCAAATTTCTGTCATATTGCCACAGTCTACCCAACAATAGATGACAAACATCCATGGGAATAACATCACAGAGTATTTCATCTCTATATCCACCTATTTTAAACTAAACTAAACATTGTTTAGTGACATTTACCTGATGTCCTTTCTGTAACCATGAAACTCTGTATGGACTTGGATGTTCAATAGTCTCCAACTCCAGCTTTTCTACCATCTCTGTAGAAATGAGATTATTTGTGCTACCACTGTCCATGATGACTTTGCATACCATGTCCTTGGTCTTGCAAGTAGTCCAAAAAAGTCTGTTCCTTTGGACCGAACTCTCCACCTCTTTTTCTGGTGTTAAGAGAACTTTTCGCATCATTAGCGATCTTCCGCCTTCAACATCCTCTGCCTCAACATTCCTTCTTTGTGATTTTGCAACGTGAGTCTCACCACCTTCTTTCTTTTTGTTTGGACACTCATAAGGTTTATGTCCGACCTTTCCACATGTGAAGCATTTCACCACTCCACCTCTTCCTCTTCTCTACCTCTGGTACGAGGAAAAATGTTTCCATCAGCATACTGACCTCTCTGTTCGGTATGCTGCCCTCTCTGCGAGCTTCCACCTCTCTCATTTTGAGTTTGAGGTTTCTTCCACTCTTCCTTGGGTTTCTGATTTCTATCCTCGGCAACTGATTTTCCTCTGGGTTGACTTCTGCCTCGACCTCTTTGACCTTGTTTTCGGCTCACCTTCTCTTCATCTTTTAGAGCCATCTGATAAGCATCTTCCACCGTTCGGATGGTCATCATGCTCATCTCATCCTGAATGTCGTATCTCAGACCATTCATGTACCTGGCAACCTTTTCATCATCACTTTCGCGATGACCTACCCTGATGTTCAGCCTGTAGAATTCCTCAGTGTACTCCTTCACTGACATAAGCTTCTGTCTCAAATTTTGCATTCTCCGAAACAGAGTAATCTGGTAATCCCTAGGAATGAATTTCGCCTTCATCTTTGCGATCATCCTATCCCAACTCTTAATTTTCTGCTTTCCCTTGCAGCGTCTGTTAGCTTGTAGCTCATCCCACCACAATGCTGCATGTCCTTTCAATCTTGTGACAACATGTTTGACCTTTTTGTCTTCCTCGACATCTTCATAGTCAAAATATGTGTCCAGAGCTCTAATCCAGTCTAGAAGCTCTTCAGCATCCAGGTTTCCCTCGTATACTGGAATGTCCATTTTTTCCTTAGCACCCATTCTTGCAACAACCCTAATCAGGCATTCATTTGCTGCATCTTCTGTTGTGACTTCTTCTCTTTCATGTCCAGCTTCATTTTCACTTTCGGAATCACTGACATCTCCAACACCAGCTGTGTGCCTCTATGTTGTCTCCATGTCTTCGAGTCTGGTGCGTATGTTACACATTTCTCTTTCCATGGCTGGACTTGGCACCTACCTACCCCTTCCTCTTGGCATTTCCCTTTCCTCTGGCGGATCAGGTGTTTGCCTGTCTCTTCTTCTTGGCGGCATGGTAAATCTTTCTTTTCCCTGCTATAGAAAGAAAAAAAATCTTTCTGTGCTCTGATACCACTTGACGCAGACCTATTGGCCCTCAGACTAAGATCTTTTCATAGGATCATTCTCTATCCCCTTGAGCCAAAGTAGCTCCTTTCAATTTCCTGCTAGAATCTGCAATTTATTGATCCACGGGTCCTTTTTGCAGCTCGCAATATCGTGAGTTCGCGAGTCGTGACTCTCGACAATTCCTCTCCAATCTCGTGATACCTGAGATCGTGAAATGGGTATAACTCTTCTTTCGTCAACGCCCTCTACGCGTGACCACTAACTAAGCTTCATGCTCGCTCCTCTCCCTACTAGGTGCTTCGCGAGTGTCCACGTCCAACCTTGGCACCTTCCTTTCACGAAACCCCGAGAAGCATTGTTGACTTTTCTCCTCATGTTCTCACTACTCATGACTTCGCAAGTTTTAATGTCGAGCTCTCGTGCTCTTACCTCGCGAATCCCTGAGACGCGAGAAAATCAACGGAGTGTTGACTCCTTCCGCTAGAAGACGCGTGTCCTCCTGTCTATTTCCCGGGCCCACCTTATGTTTCTGCCACGTGTCCCTTGTGCCCGACTTTCAACACTTTGTGACTTCTGATGTTGAAAGTGACTCCTTTCAACCTCTGAACCCCCAAATGCGCGAAATGTGATGGGGTTCCTGATCCAACGGTCCTTCCATGACCTGGATCCGACGGCTATCCTCGCTCCTCATGATTTCACGACTTCACGACTTGGAGCACCCAACTCTTGGGCTCCCACCCTGCGAACCTCTGACTTTGTGAGATCCCTAGATCTCTGCCACCTGTCCTCCTCCGATGGACGGTTGCGATTCTCTTGCAACTTCGCTACTCGTGAAGTTGAAGGACTTCCCTTTCTGACCTCCGATGTCCGAATCCCCAATAAGGGTGATCTCGCGACACGTGTTCTCCTTCTAACGGGCGGCTCAGATTCTTTCGTGGTTTCGCGACTTCGCCTTTCGCGACCTCACAAATTTTGATACAAAGGTTTTAAACCTTCAACTCGCGAATCCATGAAATGCGATTACGCGAGTGATCCAACAATCTGATTTCTCCCAATCTTGCACTTGAAGAATGCTTGCCATATCTCCCCTGCTCCTCTGTAAGATCTGACGGCCCTCAGGACTTCGCGAATTCTCCATGGAGAATTTCGACCATCCAATTTCTCCTTGACGATTCCTGCGAAATGAACACGGTATTCCTTCACTGGAACTTATATGCCTACAAGTAGCTTTGCAACGCCTCCCCTTTGAACGCTTCAAGATACTAAAATTTCTGAGATTTTCTTCGACAGCTTCAAAGATCCTATCTCTCCTGAACTTGATTGAAAAATCCTCAAGTTCTTTGTGGAAAATTCCTGCGCGCACTCCTTGCGACAATTCTTCAAATACTTCCAAGTATCTGAACTCTTAGACTCTGTGCACTCTCTTTGCAGTAGCGGTCCTTCAACAATTTCGCTCAGGTTGCAAACTCTGAGACTCTACTCGGCCAACGCACACTTTGCACGACTCCTGTGCTTAACTTACACTTCTGCGAGAATGAGAACAATGTTATCTCTCCTGAGCTTGCAGAGACAAAATCTGACTTCTGTCAATGCACACCTTGCGGACAATTTCACTGCACTCATTGCAGGAAAACTCTTGCTCAGACAGAGAAACAATTGAAACTCATTCCTTACTCTACCTCTCTTCAGATTTCAGACATTAAATATGAAATCATACATTCACGCATCAAAGCAAATGCATAACAGAGAGTAACCAAGCATATATCAATCAGCATGTACAAACACAGAAAGCAATTGAACACCATGAGTCTGAACTAAAGATCTTTGTATTAATCCAGAACTTCTGTACATGGGGTTTTTACTCTACACAGCTCTCTACTTCTTCTCCTCTATGCTATCTTGATCATGTTGCTAATGTTACAATGATACAAGTGAGGGTGTCTATATCCGTTTCCCCTATGGCTCCTAAAACTGTCTAATCTAAGAATTCAAAGCTACCTACTTACATTTACTAGCATAAATGCCTCTTAGTCCTTTAGACGAGAGCAGGATGCTCAAGGTCTGATTACAATCTACAAGTACGCCCTTTCTTAATTGTTTCATTTACGTTTGGCGTATCAAACTTCAAAACATTCAAACAATTCATCATGTGCCAAAATGTGTTGGTGTTTGCCCCACGCTCGCTTGTTGTTGGCGATGCTCCTGCATCAGCGTATCATCCTTTCAGGATTACACCCATCGAGATTTTGGGACTGGCGAGTACAAGGAATACACCCTTGAGTATTTCGATTTCTGAAATGCTGAAATATCGTAACATGTCCGCGTATTGTCCTTTCGGGATTACACCCATCGGGATTTCGGGACTGGCGAGTACAAGGCAATACACCCTTGAGTATTTCAATTTCTGAAATGTTGAAATATCGTAACATGTTCGCGTATCGTCCTTTCAGGATTACACCCATCGGGATTTTGGGACTGGCGAGTACAAGGGTCTTGCCTCTAGGTATCTCGAGCGCCGAAATACCGAATCATCTTAACTTGTCCATGCCCCATCATTTCAGGGTTTCATATGTCGGGATTTCACGAGTTGCGAGGAGAAGGGTTCTTATCCTCTAGTTCCCCGGGTGCTGAAACGTCGAAACGCTTACTGACCCCCACGTGTACTCTACAGCTGGACGATCCATGCATTCCCATGGGTCTTGGGATCGACGGTCCTGATTTCCTCGCTACTTATGAAGGTTAAAAAGGGGTCGAGGCATTAACGTCTGCGTTCCTTCCTTCAATTTAACGGTCGTAACAGACCCTAGATCCTCTGAAAGGATCTCATTCGTGCATTTAGCAAGAGGAGGGGTATCCTGGGTAATGAACCTCTGAAACATCACAACTCATCCATGCTAGTTCATTTCGAGGTTTCAATAATCGAGATTTCGGGACTGGTGAGTACAAGGGAACTTATCCTTATGTGTCTCGGGTAACGAAACGCCGAAACATTACCACGAATCATGCTATACTCATTTCGGGGTTTCGCACGTTGGGATTTCGCGCCTGACAAATACAAGAAAAACTAACCCTTGGGTTTCCCGGTTGCCGAAACACCGAAATATCGAGCTCTAAGAGACCCACTCTCTCTCATATAGGGTTTTCAAACTTAGGCCTTAAGGTCCTTCATCGGGTTCCTGGGCAGCATGAGAGGTAATTAAGGGGAACAAATCTCCCAAGAACAGACTTGAAAGATGAATTCGTTCAAATACATATGTATATATATATAAACCAAATGTGGTCATTCTAACATAAGCATGCAACCACCATTTCCAATCAAAACACCCTGCAGACATTTCTACACAGAAACCATTCATAAATGTTCAAAACATGAGCATATATTCCAAGATATTCAATGCAAGACATAAGATATAAAACAATTATCAGAAAAACACCAGGTTTGATGCAACTACTGAGATGGGTGCTCGTTTCCACCCAATCATAGGCTCAGTGAATCCGAATGGATTTATCACTAGCCACCCCCGAGCTAGATCATGATGCTTGAGACTCTTTGTCTCGGTTCTTCAACGATCGAGAACAAAGGTTACTGTCCTTCTTCTCTGTTATCGCTCACTCTGTATTTTTTTCCAGAGTTCTTTCGATCTTCTCTTGCGATCTCTCCCTCGCATCCCCCCTCCCCCCCCACACCTTTTACCTGCCTTTTCTTTCCCAGCGAGGTTGCGTGTGGCATGAATTTCCCCGTGGTGGTCAAGTCTAAGGCCTCCATGGATGGGAGGTTCACCCTCATCCCTCATTAACTCATGAGGAGCCTCTTCACCTACCATCCTGGTGAGTATTTCATTTTGGGGTCAGCGAGCCACTCTTGGTTCTCTGGGCCAGTGAAGACCAAATACGGTTTGGTTCAGTGGAAGTTAATGCCACCATTCCAGGTGCCTTCCACCACCTTTCTTCAGCCATCATGGTCTCTTTGTCAACACATCCCTCTCTCGGTAGTTATATATATATATATTCATAACATTATTTACATTCATGGACCTTTTACTGAGGTCCATTCAAATCATACATTCACGTCTTTGAGTTTTCCATAGTTCTTGGCCAGTATAGTTATTTTTATAGACTGGAGGAAACATGGTTTTACAATTCCCTCCCCCTTAAAGGAACATCGTCCTCAATGTTCTATCTATCATCATGACATGTATGTACAAAGGTAAACAAATTTGGATATGCCTGTTTCATGGCATCCTCCATTTCCCATGTAGCCTCATCTGGGCCAAAATGTCTCCACTGCACCTTGACCTGTGCAATGGTTTGGTTTCGGAGTGGGGTTTCCTTTCTGTCTAGTATGCATTGAGGTTCTGGTAGAAATTCTCCCTCCGGTTCCACCTGGATCACAGACCAGTCAATTATATGATTAGAATCATGTACATATTTCTTTAATAATGAAACATGGAAAACATTATGTGCTTTTACTGTGGGAGGAAGTGCTAGCCTATAGGCTACAGGTCCCACTCTATCTAGAACCTCAAAGGGTCCACAATACCGAGGTGCCAACTTGTCACAGGCTCCCATTTTCAGAGAACTCCTCCTGGGCCTAACTCTGAGATATACATGGTCTCTCGTCTTGAACTCTCTTGGAGTTCTCTTTTGGTCGGCGTAACTTTTCTGTCGATTCTGAGCGACCTTCAGGTTTTGTTTTATCTGAGTCACTTGCTGTTCCACTTCTTTCAACATGTCGGGTCCAAAATAAATTATGTTTATAGGATTACTCCAACTAATAGGGGTGTTGCACGGTCTACCATAAAGGACTTCAAACGGACTCATCCTTAAGGATTCTTGGTAGCCGTTGTTGTAAGCGAATTCCACCAGTGGCAGGTAGTCTTCCCACTTCTTGGGTTGATGCATTACATGCATTCTTAACATGTCTTATAGTATTTGGTTCACTCTTTCTGTCTGTCCATCGGTTTGAGGGTGATAGGCGGTGCTAAACAACAACTTGGTCTCTAAACCCGCCATTAGTGATTTCCAAAAGTTGGAAGTAAATTTCGTGTCTCTGTTAGACATGATCTCTTTCGTCATACCATGCAATCTAAATATCTCCTTCATGAATACCTGAGCGATGTCTATTGCCTTGTAAGTTGACTTGATGGGGATAAAGTGAGCGGACTTTCTCAATTTATCCACCACTACCATGATGGTGTCATTCTATTTGGTCGAGGTTGGTAATCCGGTGATGAAATCCATGGTGATGGTTTCCCATTTCCATTCCGGGATTGGTAGAGGTTGTAATAATCCTACTGGGTGTCGGTGTTCTTCTTTTACTTGTTGGCATTCTATGCATTTGGCTAGGTACTCAACTATGTCTTTCTTCAATCCAGGCCAATAGAATTGTTTCCTAGTGGTCGTGATCATTTTCTAGTATCCCGGATGACCACAATAGGGTCTTTTATGTAGTTCATCCAGTATGAACCTCTTCAAGTCGTCACAATCTGGGACATACAATCTGCTTCGGTAATTGAGCAGACCTCCTTCCATCATCTAGTAGCCTCGATACTTTATCCCTGTGGGTTCTTGCTACAGGTACGAGGTCACGGTCTGGAAGAATGTGTCTGTCTCTTGTGCATTTTTGACTCTTTCTTTGACATCCGTCTCGCAAGTGCTCACCGCAGCCAGGTGAATTGTTTTCATGCTACTGCTAAGGGAATCCACCACCCTATTTTCTTTTCCTTTAATGTGTTTGATTTCGAAATCAAACTCGCTAAGGAGGGCCATCCACCTAGCTTTTCTGGCATTGAGCTTCGGTTGGTCAAACAGATATCGCAATCCACAGTGATCTGTCATAAGTACAAATTTTCTTCCCAAGAGGTAATGCCTCCACATTTTCAAGGCACGTACTATGGAAGCCAGCTCTAGATCATGGGTCACATAGTTGACTTCGTGCTCATTCAATTTTCCGGATTCATATCAGACCACACTTCCTCCTTACATAAGGACTCCTCCAAGCTCTTCCTTACAGGCATCTACGCACACGAGCAAGTCAGCTTCGGGATCGACGATCTTCAACACGGGTGCGTGGGTCAGTAGATGTTTCAAGGTTTGAAATCTTTCTTCACATTTTTGTGCCCATGTGAATTTTGTCCCCTTCCTCTAGAGGGCAGTGATTGGACAACCAATCTTGGAGAATCCTTTTATAAATCTCCTATAGTATCCTGCTAATCCCATAAAGGATCTGATCTCCGAAACATCCTTTGGGGTAGGCCATTCCATGATAGACCTAATTTTGTCAGGGTCTACTCTCCTTCTTTAGATAGATCATGGCCTAGGTAATGTATTTGCTTCTGGAAGAATTCACATTTGCTAAATTTGGCATAGAGCTGATGTTCTCTTAGCACTTGTAGCACAAGCCTAAGATGTTCTTCATGCTCTTCTCTATTCTTGGAGTAAATTAATATATCGTCAATAAAAACAAGCACAAATTTGTCTATGAATTTGTTGAGTACATTGTTCATCAAGCACATGAAAGTGGCAGGGGAATTGGTTAACCCAAATGACACTACCACAAACTCATAGTGACCATACCTCATCCAGAAGGCAGTTTTGTGGATGTCTTCACCCTTAATTCGGACTTGATGGTATCCCGACCTCAAGTCAATTTTTGAGAAAATAGACGCACCCCCCCAATTGATTGAACAGGTCATCGATCTTGGGCAAGGGGTACTTGTTCTTTATGGTTACCTTATTAAGTTGTCTATAATATATACACAATCTAAGGGTACCGTCCTTCTTTTTCACAAATAGGACTGGTGCTCCCCATGGAGACACGCTAGGCCAGATATAGCCCTTATCCATCATTTCTCTCAATTGCAATTTGAGTTCAACTAGTTTAGTTGTGCTCATCCGGTAGGGTGTCCTAGACACCGGCACCGCTCCCAGTGCAAGTTCTATCGAGAAGTCTATGTCTCTTCTCGGAGGTAGACCCGGTACCTCTCCCAGAAACACATATTTGTATTCTCTTAGGGTAGGGTGGTCTTGGAGGCTTGGTTTGTCATATTTAATAGTTTTCAACACCTATATTTCATATAGGGGACATCCTTTTCGACAATACTTTCTCATTTGTAGAGCTGATATTTGTCTCACTGAGATAGGTTTTCGGACCCCTTGAAGGGTTATTCTTTTCCCTTCTTTACTTACACATTTTAAGGTTTTATGGTAATAGTCCAATTTGGCTTTATGGGCAACTAGCTAGTCCATACCAATCAATAGATCATACAATCCCAAGGGTAATATGTTAAGGGTTGCTTGGGTGGGGAATTCACCCAACATTAATTGGCAGGTTGGTATGACCTCTGCTACCCTTCTTTTGGTGCTAGTGGCTAACTGTACCAACCATGGCTTGGCATTTTTATGTGGCTGCAGTTTACATTTATCAATAGCCTTAGGGGCTATATAACTCAAATTTGAACCAGGGTCAATCAAAATAGACACTAGATGGTTGGAAATCATACCTTCTATTTCCACCACTAAAGCTTGGTGGTCACCTTGGTTATTATCCAAGGCTACATAAATTTGTGGCACACTCCTGGCCATATCATTGATGGTGGTAGCTTCCTGGATGTTGTAAATTCTCCGACTATTTTGTTGTCGGTGTGGACAGTCTCTTAGTAGATGTTCTTCTCCGCAACCCCAACATTTCAAAGGTTCTCTCTTTGGGTTATCAATCTTTACTGGGGCAGATCCAGAAAGTTTATTTCCGCTCAAGGAGGTAAAGTTCTGCTGGTGTACACTTCGAGTTGGGAAGCTCATCCTTGAGTTATTTTTATAGTCCTTAAATCTTGGGGATTTAAACCCCTTTTTCTGGAATCCCGAACTATTCTTCGGTTTCCAGCCTTCGCGAGGTTCTGTTCGATGCCCAAGATGTTCATAACAATATCTTGCCTTTCAGATAGTATCTTCTAGGGTCTTTGGTTCGTCAAATTCAATCCTGTTCTGATAGTCCTTAGGTAGTCCACTGATGAATCGTTGCACCTTTGCCTTTTCTGATTTTATGTAGGGTACATACCTCAGCAACTTGAGGAATCTGCTGACATATTCCTCTATAGTGAGTTGCCCCAGTTTGAGTTCATAGAATTATTTAGTCTTTTCGTCGAAATATTTTTCCGATAGATACTTCTTCCTGAAGTATTTCTCAAACCGTTCCCAAGACAGGTCTTCTTCGTGAATCCATTTTACATTCTTAAGGTATTCCCACCAAATGGAAGCCTTTCCGTTCAAGTTGAAGGTGGCCACTCGGGCCTTCAAATTTTCAGAGAAGTCATGGACTCTGAAATACTTCTTTAGTCCAAGAAGCCAGGCCTCTACTTCCTCTCCTTTCTTTATTTCACCATCGAAGGAGGGTGGTTTTTCCTTCCTGAATTCTTCGAATTTATGACCCTTGGAAAGCTTTCGCTTCTTCTATTTTCTTCGAGAATAAGAACTAGTTCTGCTACTAGAAGAGCCCTCCGAACCGCCAACTTCCTTCCCAGAGGAATTGTCTGCCGCTTGTACTTTACCTCTGGGATGGAAATTTTTCGAGGTGCTCCTCTCAGTGTGGCCAGTGATATGACCATGTTTATGTACCTCAGGTTCATGTTGCATTTGTCTTTGTAGGTCAGATAAGTTCTGCAGTAAAACTGCGTTAATTTCTGTTTGCTTTTCTTGTTCTTTCATCATCCTCTAATTGTCAGCCTTGCATCTTTGTAATTAGACCATGAGACTCCTCACAGTATCAGCTAGATCTGGAGGGGTCCCTACCACCCTCCTTTCGTCAGACTCTTCATCTCGATTGTGGGAGCCCTCCCCCACTTCATGGTGAGTCACCATTTTATACGTTGATAATTTCCCGCGATTGATCTTTTGCATGTGTGCAAAAGGAAAAACACTGGGTGTTAGTCAATGTTCATATTCATTTATAACCAGTACATAATTCATATTTTTCTCATGCACACACACAATAGGAGTTTTTCATTCTTAACTTCGACCCTTTTTAATTGGGGAGGGGGGGTCAAGATAAGGAGTTACTCCTTTTAACAGTACTCCGAATGGAGTCTCTGCGCAACCCGTTCATGAGCCCAAGTAGGCCAAGTGTTGTAACCATACTCTAATACCAATTTGTAACACACCCACTACGGAAATAAAAAAAATTTGGCCTTTTTCATCTTTTCTCCGATGAACAAAATTCCCCGAATCCTTACAGGACCTGATACAGACCCTGCCATCCCTTATCCATACTCATATGATCGGCAGCTATGACCACAGGTCTTACCGGAGAGGTGCTCCCGACTTTTGTGATTCGAAAAAATCGCGATGCATGTATTCCCTTGTTCATTTCGGGGTTTCATCCATCGAAATTTCGTGTCTAGCGAACACGAGGAAAAACTGACCTTTGGAGATCCTGGGTACCGAGATGCCGAAATACCAAAGCCATGTGTGCTAGTCCATTTCGGGACTTCACCTATCGGGATTTCGCGATACGCAAGGACAGGAGGATTTCGCATCTGGGTCTCTCGGAAGCCGAAACTCCGAAAAATCATAACCTATCCGTGCTCTAGCCTTTCGAGGTTTTATCCATCGGGATTTCGTGATATGCGAGAATCGTGAGGTCTTGCACCTGGGTTTCCCGGGAGCCAAAACTCCAAAACACCAAACTCTGAAATACACTATACTATTTCAAGATTTCACAAGTCGGGATTTCGGGGCTTGCGAGTACAAGAAGACTGATCCTTGGGTTTCCTGGTTGCCGAAACACCAAAACACGAAGGCTTACCCATGCTAGACCTTTTTAGGGTTTCATACTTCAGGATTTCACGATATGCGATGACAAGAGGTCTCACATATGAGTTTTTCGGGGGCTGAAGTTCCGAAACGCCAATATATATATATATCTATGAGGCTAAGTTATTTTCGGGGTTACACCCATCAGGATTTTGGGACTGGTGAGTACAAGGGAATACACCCTTGAGTATTCCGATTTCCGAAATGCCGAAATATCGTAACATGTCCACGTATCTTCCTTTCGGGATTACACCCATCGGGATTTAAGGACTGGCGAGTACAAGGGAATACACATTTGAGTATTTCGATTTTCGAAATGCCGAAATATCGTAACATGTCTGTGTATCGTCCTTTTGGGATCACACCCATCGAGATTTCGGGACTGACGATTACAAGGGTCTTGCCTCTAGGTATCCCGGGCGCTGAAATACCGAATCATCTTAACTTGTCCACACCCCGTCATTTCGGGGTTTCATATGTTGGGATTTCGCGAGTTGTGAGGACAAGGGTTCTTATCCTCTAGTTCCCCGGGTGCCGAAACGCCGAAACACTTACCGGCCCCCACGTGTGCGCTACAGCTGGACGGTCCATGCACTCCCATGGGTCTTGGGATCGATGGTCTCGATTTCCTCGCTACTTATGAAGGTTAAAAAGGGGTCGAGGCATTAACGCATGCATTCCTTCCTTCAATTTAACGGTCGTAACAGACCCTAGATCCTCTGAAAGGATCTCGTTCGTGCATTTAGCAAGAGGAGGGGTATCCTGGGTACCGAACCTCCGAAACATCATAACTCATCCATGCTAGTTCATTTCAGGGTTTTGCTAATCGGGATTTCGGGACTGGTGAGTACAAGGGAACTTATCCTTATGTGTCGCAGGTACCGAAATGCTGAAACATTACCACGAATCATGCTATACTCATTTCGGTGTTTCGCACGTCGGGATTTTGCGCCTAGCAAATATAAGAAAAACTGACCCTTGGGTTTCTCGGTTGCCGAAACACCGAAATACCGAGCTCTAAGAGACCCACTCTCTCTCATGCAGGGTTTTCAAACTTAGGCCTTAAGGTCCTTCATCGGGTTCCTCGGCAGCATGAGAGGTAATTAAGGGGAACAAATCTCCTGAGAACATACTTGAAATCTGACTTC
>ML783046.1:762217-780922 GCA_009831015.1 Picea engelmannii | reverse complement strand
GAATGTGGTCATTCTAACATAAGCATGCAACCACCATTTCCGATCAAAACACCCTGCAGACATTTCTACACAGAAACCATTCATAAGTGTTCAAAACATGAGCATATATTCTAAGATATTCAATGCAAGACACAAGATATAAAAACTTATCAGAAAAACACCGGGTTTGATGCAACTGCTGAGAGGGGTGCTCGTTTCCACCCAACCGTAGTCTTAGCGACTCCAAATGGATTTACCATTGGCCACCCCCGAGATAGACCACGATGCTTGAGACTCTCTGTCTCGGTTCTTCAACGATCGAGAACGAAGGTTACTCTCCTTCTTCTCTACTATTGCTCACTCTGTATTTTTTTCCAGAGTTCTTTCGATCTTCTCCTGCAATCTCTCCCTCGCATTCCCCCCCCCACACCTTTTACCTGCCTTTTCTTTCCCGGCGATGTTGCGTGTGGCACGAATTTCCCCGCGGTGGTCAGGTCTGAGGCCTCCACGAATGGGCGGTTCACCCCCATCCCTCATTAACTCATGAGGAGCCTCTTCACCTACCATCCTGGTGAGTAATTCATTTCGGGGTCAGCGAGCCGCTCTTGGTTCTCCGAGCCAGTGAAGACCAAATACGGTTTGGTTCGGTGGAAGTTAACGCCACCATTCCAGGTGCCTTCCACCACCTTTCTTCAGCCATCGTGGTCTCTTTGTCAGCAAATCCCCCTCTCAACAGTTATATATATATATATATTCATAACATTATTTACATTCATGGACCTTTTACTGAGGTCCATTCAAATCATACATTCACGTCTTTGAGTTTTCCATAGTTCTTGGCCAGTATAGTTATTTTTACAGACTGGGGGAAACAGGGTGTTACAAGTAACCTTGAAGTTTTGTCAACCAATATCTGCTTAACAACAACCCATAACTATTTGATATATCGACAACAACGATATCTATCATTTGGTGCACCCTAGGATTAGTTGATAGTCTGATTAAGACATCATTGAGTTCACCTTTTACCTTGATGTTTGTTTGATCTAGCTATATGATTTTGGTTCTTGTTATTTTTGGAACAACATTTATTTTTTGGCATACAAAAAACAACATTATGTTAGACAACACACCTGAATCCGCCAGACAATTATGCACGTTGAAATTAAAGATCTCGTAAGTGAGGAGAAAATGTGGTACCTGATATTTTGAGAAAGCACCTATATTAGTTGAATTTATGGTTGTTTCTATTTCTACCTTGTGTATCTCTTGTGCATCATTCTTTGGAAGTATTTTTTCAGTCACAACAACTGTCCTTTTCTAATTATCATCAAGACTAAAAGCATCGTGCAAGAGCTCACACTATTGTGGTAAAGAGAAGATATCAAAAATGGAAATATTTTCTTTTGTTTTCTTCATGTATTCTATCACAGAATAGTCAAGGGCATATGTATTGGAGTCGTTCATTGTTTTTTTAAATTTCATCTCACAAGTTTTGTTGTTGTTTGGTACTTTGTTAAGCTTGGCATTATTTCCAGCTGAAGCAGATGTGCTAGGTTTATCTATGTTGGTTGGGGTGGATTTTCCTGTTTTGTTGTTGATTTTCCCTTGAGCTATGTCATTTGTTTTTGGAGGAGCAAGGAGAGGAGTGATATTCCTGAGAGGAACTTGGTCCTCATTGGGTGAAGGAGTGTTAGGAACTAGGCCTTTGCTGTGTAAATTGTAATTTCTTTGTGCATCATCCCTGATAACTGGTGTATCCTCAATAAATACTTCTTCAATATGTTCATCATTTGATTCTGGACACCAGTCCCAAAAAGGCATGGAATATTCTAGGGGAATTTCATCAGTAATGTCAGTGGGAGTTTGTGCGGGGCTGCCATCATTTAAGCTTTACTGGTCTAAAAACTAATTTATCACCAGGGTCATAGAGTTGAACCATTGAGGGCAAGTTCATTCTGGGTGGTTCTATTGGTGATAAGAGAAAAACATATCATTGCTAAATCTATCTAAGTTAAAAGCCATGTGGGGTGGTTCGAGTGGTTTTGGTGGACTATCTTGTCTCTTAAAGAATGGTCAAAACATTCGAGGTTTTGATGATCCTTCATTGACATTCCTTTTAAGATCCACCACTTCATTAGACAATTTCTTTACTAATTTAACCACATTATCGATAAACTTTGGTTCCTTTTTGGGTTTGGTTAATAGCAAGGGTCTTTTCCCAGTTGTTTTGGTTTCCTCGGTATATGGGTGATGTTCCTAGGAAGAGAGTTCTTTTTTCTTGTGTTTCAACTTTATCAAAGTTAAGTGCCAAAGTGTTTTTGTTAGCCATATTTACAAAGATCCCTATGGAAGAAGTTAATGTTTCCATATAATATTCAATAGCTAAGGATTGGGTCGGACCTATGTCATGGGGAAATTTGATTAATACATTGAGAAACCTTTGGTTAAAATATTTTACCTACTCTTTCTTATCCATCTTGATGGCTCCTAACTCTTAGTGCAAATACACAATCATTTTCCTTTCCCTGAATTTCCTGATAAACATCCTTTCAAAAACATCCCACTCAGTTATAGAACCGGGTGGTAGGATGAAATACCAAGTAGATATTTTTCTTGAAAAGGTATAAGGAAAAATCCTACAAACCACATCTTCATGTTGGATATTTAGTAAGTGAGTGGCTAGGAAGAAATTATTTAAATGGTCCTTTGGGGACCCAGATTTATCTGGATCGAATTTTAGAAGGTCTTTATAAAATTCTCTTGGAATTTCATGTAGTTGTTCAGCCAAATTCAGAGCACCTTGGGCCCTTTAACGAGGTATAACTTCCCTATGGTTTATGTTCCCCCCTATTAGTTAATATAAAGTAATTTCTAGTTTTTTGCCTTCAAATTCCTCTTCAGGTTCAACAAGGAAATGTGTAGCGCAACTTAAGGGTATTGGAACTTCTTGCAAAGACATTTTGATGAGGTCATCTACGGAGTCTACGTAAAAATAAGGATATGTCTTACACCTTTCTACATGGGTTTCTTTTCTCCTAGGAACCTCATAGGCTATTGGTAACTTTCCAAGCAGTTTTTCATAAGCACGTGTAATCCTACAGGTTTAAGAAAACTCTTCTTGCGATATGCGAAACCAAGTCTTAGAGTGAGTGTTTGGGCTACCAGAAGAACTCCCAAAATTAGGTCTTGAGTCTTCGTAGGTAACATCTTGTTCAGATTCAACTCGAGGAAACAAAGAAGGAGTGGAATTATTTCTTGAAGACTGATTTCTCTTGCGTAAATCATATATATATATATATATATATATATATATATATATATATATATATATATATATATATATATATATATATATATATATATATATATATATAAGTCATAAAATATGGCCCTCCTTCTAGCATCAATTCTGTTGATGGGTCTAAATTCACCCAAAAACAACAAGGGGTACTTCCCAGCACGCAGTCCTAACGAGACTGTGCACTGTTTGGCTTAGGAGTCCCATCCAAAATTTGTCCCGGCTACCATTATTACTATTTTTAGGATTTAGGTCGGTTACAGACCGGTTTGCCAATGAGGGTGGATGATGAGTGGATATGCAATGCAAATATGTAGATGAATACTATGTATGAAATGAAAACAATATATTACTAATCTACTTTAACATATCCTAGCTAGGAGAAAACTAAAGTAACTGGTGAGTTGAAAATGGAACCAAATCCTGCATAAAATCCTACACACATATTTGTAATAGAAGAGAGGAATCAGAAACAAGAATGTACACATACATATAATCAGATTAGTCCATATTACAACAATGCACACATTAACAACTCAACAAGCTCAAGGCATAAAAATATTTGAAGAAATACTTAAAAATATAAAATAGCATAGATTGCATAAGAATTAATCCATAAAAAAAGTATCATTCTTGTAGTTGATATGAACAACATTCATCCTCACTTAAAATAATTCACTGCTTAGATTTTCTTCACACTCAAAAGAATTCCTTCTTCAAAAGTTGGCCCTCAGGGCTTCTCCTTATTAGTAGTTTCAACAATAATACATGAAAAATCCAAAACAACTCTTCAATTTTAGTTGACAATGTGTTCCCAAAATAATTCAAAGATAGACAATGTTTGAAGAGTCAAAATCCCTTCTCAAATGGGCTTATATTCCTCTTTATACAAATTTTAGTAACTACTATATGACTCTTCACCTTCATCTTGAAGAAGCGTTTACAAAAATGGTTTAGCTTCTTATTCCTAGTGACAAGTGTACTAATAAGACAAAATTGAAGTTTGTTAAGAAAAAGACAAAACAAAAGGCATGTATGGTGCCTTCCTTCAAGGGTTTTTGTTCCTGAGATATGATGTCCAAGCTTCTAGTTGGTCATACAAGGATTCAATTCTTCTGTAAATCAACTTATCCAACATTGCATTATTTAGTGCAACACTATCCTCTAGAGTACTCATGTCTTAATCCAGTGTTGTCATGAAGGCCTGCATCATAGTATGCAACTTAATTGGTTGTAACAGGTGTTGATAGATGAGGTCTGTGGAGACGGTGGTGGTAGATTCAATTACTACCCTTCTTTCGTGTTGTGTACTTTTCTACCAGTTCTTCTGACACCAGGTTCTTCCCGAGTTCATCTAGATTTGGCAATCGACTATTTTTTATCTATTCTTGTGCTACTTTATGGATCCTTGAGCATACCTTTATAGATATGGTGACTTCCTTATCATCTTTCTTTCCTATATTCTTGAAATGATCCAATGCATACAAATCTGTCTTTATTTCCATCTTTGACGATTGGTATAATGCAGGTGGTGCATCTAGATTTTCCTCTATCCACATGTCTATGTTGGTTATGCCTTCACGAATGATGTTATACTGTGTCAAATTTTCCTATATCCAGGTGTTTTGATCAATGATTATTATAGCTACATTTTGGAAGAGGTGTAGGTGAGTGTACATGTCCATGATGGCTCCTTCCAATTCGTTCCTAACTTTCTTAGCATTGATTTTGAAGTTTTGAAGGCTTCTTTCATCAATCTTGACTTGTTGAAATTTTTCTTCTAGCTCTTTGATCCTTGCCTCTTTCTCTTTGTTTTGTTGGCACAATCTTCGTATGTTTCCTACATTTGCGTTCATAAACATGGATCCGACCATAGATTTTTCTACAAGATATTCTCTAACATCTCTCGTTACGAGAACATGGGTGACAATCGAGATCGGTGCTCCTTCTGTTACCATCACTTTCTTCACCTTCTCCTGCACAGTCCTACCTGTCTTGTTGTCATAGGTAAATCTCCTTAGGTTCAATACTTCACTTGGTTGAAATGGTTCCCAGAGCTCGAGTCCTAAGCCATGTCCTAATAGATATGTTTCTACACCAGTGATCGACGTTTCTAAAATGCATGTTTCCATTGGATGTGTGTCCCCCTATCTGTATTCCATGTATGTCTGTTGCCTTTCTTCTTCAATAAATTTTTCGGCTACCTCTTTAGCTTCCTTTTCCAATTTTTCCACAACTTCTTTTGTTGCTTATTCCTTTCGTTTGGCTTCCCGCTCTATTTTGGCTTTTGCCTATGCTTTAGCTTTAGCTTTGGCCTTGTCAACCTCAATCTTTCATTTCTTCTTTGCTGCATCATTTTTCTTTTTTAAAACGTTCTCTTTGTCTCTCCTCTTTTTATCAGCCGATACTTCTTCTTCCTTTGCAGATTCCAAGTGTGTTGAGATGGAAATGGGGGAAGATCTCTCAACTTGTTCTTTCTTTGACTTCTTCTTGGCTTCTCATCTCACTTTTTCTTAGTCTGTGATCCTTCCTCTCGGTTGGCCACACATGTTGAAGATGATGACATCATACATCTGGGCATTCTGGTGTACTTATTCCTCATCCCAAAGATAAGTGGTATACTCCCAAGGTAGACCGATGTTGTTCAAATGCTCTCTAACAATATTTTTGGGATCATGTCTCCTCTATATCTCTTCCCCGAAGTGATAGGACATGAGGGTGTTTACTTCTACTTAGGCCTGCTTAGTGTTTTTGAAGAAATAATTTACCAGATAGAATGGCAGTGGAGGCCAAATTGATTTCTTTATTCAGTATAACATTCCCCCAACTCCATGTATGATGGTACGATATGCCAATTCTTGGAGCACAAGTTTGTCGGACATGAACCAGAGAAGAAAATGTGGTGGTTTCTTTGTGCCATATATTCTTATATAAGTATCGTTCTCCATGAGGTACCAATCCCTGATTCTCCTTATAACTGCCATGGCTTTGTCAATCATGGATGGAAGAGGGGAGCAGAAGATGAACTTGTATAAGGGAGCATGAAAGGGCTTGCGTATCCTTTGATAGTCCATAATATATTTGTGTTCCCATAGTATGTTGCAGTATATGTGGATTGCAGGTTTAGATGGTAGCCAAATCCACCCCATATTAGGGTACTTGTGATTTATGCACATGATGTACAGGAGGTAAGAGGACATATGGAAGCTCAAGAAAGTTTTGGGTTGGGCTTGCTTCACCGCGGGGATAGCTGCAATGAGGTTCTCAGATAGGATCTTGTACCAATTGAACGAAGTCCCTGCATCTACACAGTAGTATATTAGAGGCATATAGGATAGGGAGAATTGTATCGTGTGAGATTCCCCATACAATCTGCACATCATGGCTATCAAGTACTTGTAGGGTCTTCTCAAGGAAGTCGTGGGGTATACACTTTTAGGTTTGTACCTAAATTGCTTATTTTCCCTATACCACTTGGGGAAGAGGTCCTTAGGTGTGTAATCAAATTCGTTGGGGATTTTACTATCCATCATGTTGATCCCCTCTTCAATATGATAACACTTGGCCAAATTCTCTGGTCTAAATGAAGCTATGGGTTCTTTTCTTACATTGTAGACGTATTTGTTGCTTGCGTTAGTGTTATTTAGAATCCATGAGATGGCATCCATGCATGGGAATACTGTTGGGTGTGCTACTACTTTGAAGATACCCGAGTTCCTAATATTCTTGAAAACTTGAAGCTCATCTGGATCTTCGGCTTCAATGGAGAAATTAGATTATTTGAACATATAATATATTTCTCCCCATTTCAATGTTTCTCGATCCTTCTCTAGCAATCCTGACATATACTCATATGTGGCTCTGAGGATATCTAGATCTCCTTCTATTTGATGGGCATTGCTAAAGGCCTTGGCTCCAAATACCTTTCCGATTGTTTTCTTTCGAGGTGACATGCTTGAACCTACCACAAAAGATGAGCTTAGTGCATATATTAAGATATAACATGAAATTTAATGACACTATATGTTGGCACAGGGGTAGACCCGGGGTTCAATGCT
Source organism: Picea engelmannii (assembly GCA_009831015.1). Taxonomy (NCBI): domain Eukaryota; kingdom Viridiplantae; phylum Streptophyta; class Pinopsida; order Pinales; family Pinaceae; genus Picea; species Picea engelmannii. Next base: position 773,584 of record ML783046.1, on the reverse strand, counting down.
TCAACAACACACCAACAAAACCCTAACTATCAACCCTTTCGACAACACTTGTGAAGCAGATGAAGTCTCACCTGAGGTAGAGGCAGGGGCGGTTGTAGGACTCAAGTGTCTATAACCTAGTTGGGACATAGATCTGTGATTACAACACTAAAAAAGCACTTAGCAGTAATCATTCATTAGTATTTAACCCTTATTCACATCACAGGTCAAGACCCTAGTTACATAGCAGCGCAGTATTCAACAAGATCTAATACATCTAAGCACGTAGCATATAGAAATAGATCAGATCTAGCATTCATTCACATTACTAAAAACTAAGATACTATATCAGATGCATCTAGCATATATCACTGCACTAAACATAAATCACATCAATAACATAATAACTATAATGGACAAAGCAACCAAAACACAGGATATATGTGGTTCACCCGAGTGTGGGGCTACGTCCACCAACTTTTCTCTTCTTTTTTGTCTTCTTTCAATCTTCTACAAGAATAGAGCCACAAGAACCCACTCCGCATAGGACAAGAGATTTGTGCACACCTCATCATATCCTCCTTCCCTAAGCTAGGTTTAAGCATAAAGGATTCTTACAATCTGCACAAAATCTTCTTACAATCACTTGCACTTAGCTCTGCAAGTACTTAACACACAGTATGCACAAAGCGTCTAGCTCCACACTAAGTCGATTCTACTAGATCTCTCTTACTTACATCACCTATCTTTCTATTTATACATTACAAAAGGGCTTAAACATGGGTAAACCCATGGGATGACATCTCATACCCATTACATAAACCCTAAACTCCAAAATTCCCTAAGAAGGGGCCAAGTTCCCACGATCTCCGCTTCACCTTCCACCAACCTGTCGAAGTCCCAAAATTGGTCAAATGTGACCAAGGTCTTCCAAAACTTGGTCAAGGGCAAACAACCTCCCAACACTCACTTGTGAATCATCCCAAGTCACTCTGATCTGGGTAAATCTGCCTCAAATGCCTCAAGCTTAGCTCGAGCTGCTTCGACCTGTTGCTTCGCCAAAGCCTCCTGCTCGGTGAACTCTTGAATAATATTCTCCGTCATAGGTCCTTCCAAGCGTTGTTCCACTATGGTGACCACTTGTTCTAGTTTTGCACCTTGTCCTTCAATTTCCTCAAAAAGTATGCAAGCTGCATCTTGCACTGGTTGGAGTCACTGATTCACTTCCATGACCTTTCTCTGGATGGCATGGACTTGTTTTTTAACTGTGCATTGTTCCTGGGATCGCTTCATCCTCTCGACCGCTGGTAGTGGCTTCAACTATGCTTGCACCATTGCTGCTTCATGCTTGGCTTCTGAAGCTGTGATTCCAGTGTCCTTAGTTCAGTGTCCTCTACAAGGCACTCGTAAGTTTGCGCACTTCAACTATTGAGTTGCTTACATTCTAAGTCCAATGCCTTGATTCTCTAGACTGCGCTTTGGGTAGTTTATTCTCTCTGGTCTTGCACTTCCTGCAGAGTGCTTGGTACTGATTATAACTCCAATTATTCTATTCTCTGTTGGAGTTGTTGAATGGCTTTGACAAGCTTCCCTACTTGGCTTTCCACTGGTTCTTCTTCCATTTTTTCTAAGCCCGTCATAGAGTGAAGTGCTCTAGTGACTACCTCTTTAAATCGAATCTTCTCTACGAGTAGTTGTTCCTTCTCCTTCTGGATTTGCACTCTATCCTCTACAAAATTGGCTTGGATGTTGTCTTTTTCCTGTTGCGCAACCCGATGTTTTTCTCTGGTTTCCTCTTTTGCTTACTTTAAGGCCTCCGTGGCCTCCTCTTTTTCTTCCTGAACATGATGACGGCGAGCTTCGGTCGCATCTGCTATTTGACGTAGCTAGGCAGGTTTATCTCCCAACTATATTCCTTCTGATGACGGGGGTGCAGTAGACACTGTGCAGCTAAAGTAGAGGGCTTGTTGTACCCCTTTCAGCTCTGCTTCAATTCTTTCATACATGGTCTCTTGTTTGTCTTCATTGCACTATAAGATATCTTATGAGGTATTTGAGAAAATGACGATGATGAAATCTATGTCATCCATCGTGAGAAAAATCCACATTTGTGGTTTAGTAGCTTTGGAATTCTTCCGCGATGTAGGTTTCGTGGGGGAAACCTTTCTTTTCTTGGAGGTCTCAGCTTCGTCAATAGGGTCCCTAGGCAGTGTTACTTCACCTTGTTTCTTCTTGTCTTCTTCTCCTTTTTCCTCTTCTTTGTCTACTTCGTCATTACCTCCCCCTCAAGGTGAGTCTAAAGCAGTCTCTTCTGATGCGTTGTTTAGGTCCTGTACCTCTTCCTTTTTCTTTCTTCTGCTATTGCTAGGTGCATCATACTCTTCGCGAGTAACCAGAGGATTTCCGATGAGGTCGAGGTCGAATAGTTCTGCTTGGTCAACTGGTATAAGGAACTCTGCAGGCCATTCCTTAATAATTTCTTCCATGTTCTCCTTTGTGAGTTTATAGTAACTATGCATCTCTTCTTTGTGTTCATCTCTGCGCGCAGTGATATAAATAAAATGTCTATCTACGCGAAACTTCATAAATGGTCTGAACCCATGCAAGGTGTTCAACGTCATCCGAGGGAAAGAATCAATCACCCTCTTCAACTTCATGTAGTAGGTGTGGAACACCGCATTTGACTACCATTAGTTCGCCATGTCGCTCGAATACCAGAGCGTGGTGAAATTCACAGCTAAGGGTTCTGATGGCTCAATTTCAGGGAAGGTCGCACCTTTCAGCATTTCCCAAGAAATTAAAGTGATGAGGATCAACAACCAATTGAAGTGGAACTTGTAGCCCTAACCCTGAGCTTCGCGACAATCTTTCTCTAACTGGTTGACGAGGTAGCTCGCCCAGTTCATTTGTAGCCCTTCCACACATTTTCCCGCGAGGTCAACAATGAACCCTATGACCTATGTGGGTCTGTTCTTCATTACTATCTTACCAATGATCAACAGGAAGGCTAGGCGCACTGCACCATTCTAAATGGAAGCTACCTTGTAGCCTCGCTTCCCCTTTTCCACATATCCACAGGTATCTTTAACTTTCTGCGCCAGGGCGCGATCTACAACCTTCCTTGGATAAAATTCTTGTGGGTCTGGTCCTTGCATGTTTAATCCGGTGAACTGATGGATCAGCACCAGATCTATGGTGATGTGTTTGTCCAGCCATAGATAACCACCATGGAAGTAAGACAATAGGAGTTTAACGCACGTGTTAACCTCTTGATGCCTTTGAAAATGTGGTATCTTCATCACATTCAGGATAATGGACCTCACGATGTCCATAGTCCACAGATGGGGGATGATCTCCGACTTCTTCCCCTTGGTTCTGGTTAAGTACTTGTGTGGGTTGAGCATTCCATGGTTCTTGTGATCTCCCAAGTTGAAGTAAATGATCTTCAACTTCATGATTTTCGCTAACTGCAGTCCAACTGCACGTATCCCCTTCGGGAGGTATGTAGTGATCAAGGTGTAGTCGAAGTCCCTTGGGACACTATCATGGTTCACTTCGCTAGCTAGAGGCGGGATATAATCGGACAGGATAGATGGGATGAGCTTATCATTCTCCAATTCATCACGATTCTTGGTTCATTTCTCTGTCGCAGATCAGGATGGTCCAGATCCACGAGCAATCAACAGGGATTCTTGCACTCCTCTCGTCGATGAGGCTTGGAATCCTATAATCATGACCTTCTCAGCCATGAGGTCTATGAGGATCTTTTCGATGGATTTCTCTACTTCGATGAAGTCACCTGACATGCACACTTGAGATCATGTATCTTAGGTCGGTGATCAAATACTCGATGTAACAGAACGGGTGGTGAGCTCTCAATAGACACAACATGAAAGAAACTATTTCTCTATGGGCTTGAGTAATCACTGTTGGAAAAAGTGTTATCGGCACAATGCATGACAGGATAAATAGAAATTGTTGTAACAGACTCCTCCAACGGGAAAGAACGCCTTAATCAATGTAATTCCATTCGTTATGGTGCGGTCCCAATAGTCTAATGGCTATTTTTCTGGCGATAACTGTGGTTCAAGCCATTTTGGAGCATCGGGCTAACGACCGGGACACCTCCAACGGTCATATTGCTTCATCATGGCGAAGTGACAATATTCGTTGTTCTAATATCCCGATGAAGTTCCATTTCTGCAAACCTTCCTTCTGTGAAATCCTCCCTGGAACTTCCTAGAACTTTTCTAACTTTGTTTTCTTCTTGCTGAGATTTTTGGCTTTCTTTCCTGTAATCTGAGTCACTGGTTTCCTCTTTCCATTATTTTTCTTATCTCCTTTTGGCATAGTAACTTTGCACTATGGAGGGTATTTCATAGGGTTTGAGGGTAATACTTCTTCTCTTTTTGGGGTAGGTGCTCTACTCTCTTGTACAAATAGGTGTTTCAAGTCTTCCCGTGTTCTTTCAACTTTGACGTCCATATTTCTGGTCCTTAGTAGCTTTGACTATTCCTCTTGTTCTTTCAGTAAGTGCGCTATTTTCCTAGCCATGAAATCTCTTAGTTCTTGTTTTTTCTGTTCTAGATCCTCCTCTTCTTGTTTCCTTCATCTATGATCTTTCTCAATCCGGGTTTTTCCTAACAAAATAGCAAATGGGGCGTTGTTCTCAACAAACTTAACGATCTCAAATTATTCCTCTGTCGAATTTCCATGAGCACTCATAGTTGTCTGGGTAATTCTTCCACATAGGGTTATAAGCTTTCCTCTAAATAATCCTATTCCTCCCAATGAAGGAACCATAGCAGGATTTCCCAAAATTTCCCAAGTTCTTTCTATCATGATATTCACCTGTGTTTCCTCATCCATAACATAGTATATGTCGAAGTCTCCTATTCTTGTTTCAATGCATTCCTTCTCGTTTAAGATCTTTGATAAATTGATATCTATGTGATCGTTCAAGGTTTCTTTCATTTGTAATAATACAGTCTCTGATTATTTCTGGGGTTCTATCATATCCTTAGTTTCTTGGCTTGTCTCATGGTTTTCTTGTCTCATATTCATCTTTTCAACTTTTGCAATCATTCTAGGGAAATCCAAAACTTCATGGTCCATATATTTACAACAAAGACAACTAGGACCTCTACCATGGAATTCCTTAGCAAGATGTCTCGAGCTTTTGCAACTATAACAAAGAGTTAATTCTCTCTTTCTTTTAAATGACTCCCAACCTTTCCTGTACTGCGCAGTGGGATCACAGTAACTAACCTGTAAAAAATTATTTCTAGGATCCTGCATCCATTTGTTAGTCCAAACATTCTTTCTATGCATAGGAATAACATATCTTTCACTATTCTTATCACATCTATTCATATCCAATCTTCTTTCTTCTAGTTGTTCCCTAGTTTTCAGACTAGGACAAAATCTATCAAACATACCTAGATCCATTCTTTTGAAACACAAAATTTCACTTATATTACCTTTCCTAGAGCACAAAGCTTTAAGATCTTACCTCTTTCTTCAGATCTGATTCCTTTCTTAGCACATAGCTTCGTAGTCAAATAGAATACTATGCACTAAAGCAGCAGATCTATGCACAAATATTTCTTTTCTTCAGTTCCCGACAATCACAGTTTCAGGTCCCGACAATGGAACCATTTGTTGGCATAGGGCCAGACCCAGGGTTCAACGCTTCAACAACGCACCAAAAAAACCCTAACTATTGACCCTTTCGGCAACACCTGTGAAGCAGATGAAGTCTCACCCGAGGTAGAGGTAGAGGCTAGGACACAGATCTGTGATTACAACACTAACATAGTACTTAGCAATAATCATCCATCAATATTTAACCCTTATTCACATCTAAGCACTTAGCATGTAGAAATAGATTAGATCTAGCATTCATTCACATTACTAAGCACTAAGCTACTATATCAGATGCATCTAGCATATATCACTGCACTAAGCATAAATCACATCAATAACATAACAACTATAATGCACAAAGCAACCACAACACAGGATATACGTGGTTCACCCCAGTGTGGAGCTACATCCACCAACTCTTCTCTTCTTTATTGTCTTCTTTCAATCTTCTACAAGCACAAAGCCACAAGAACCCACTCCGCATAGGATAGGATATTTGCACGTATCTCGCCAGATCCTCCTTCCCCGAGCTAGGTTTAAGCACAAATCCTTCTTACAATCTGCACCCACGCCTCTTACAATCACTTTCACTTAGCTCTGCAAGTTCTTAGTACACAATATGCATAAAGTCTCTAGCTCTGCACTAAGCCGATTCTACTAGATCTCTCTTACTTACATCGCTTAGATTTCTATTTATACGTTACAAAAGGGCCTAAACATGGGTAAAACCATGGGAAAACATCCCATACCCGTTACATAAACCCTAAACCCCAAAATTCCCTAAGAAGGGGCTGATATCCCATGATCTCCGCTTCGCCTTGCGCTCTGCCTTCGACCAGCTTGTCGAAGTCCCAAAATTGGTCAAACATGACCAAGGTTCTCCAAAACGAGGTCAAGGGACAACACTATATAATTTGAAATACTAGAGGAACCATTGGGACAACTATTGGACAAAGAATCATCCTCTGAAGATGTCCAAGAGATGGTAGGAATGCTTGAGCAACTTGGTAAAAAATTTGGAAGGAAAGGGTGAAAAATGAGCTTTGAAAGGTAAACTCGGAGGTCCAAATATTAACTCCTCCGATGAAAACCAGAGGAGTTCATATTAAGTCCTCTGAGTCATATGAGGAGTTTCTTGAAAAGGTTCCTATAGGGGAGGTTAAGAACAACTCCTCTGATGTGCATCGAAGGAGTTTGTTCTAACTATTTCGATAACACATCGGAAGATTTGTTATTAAGTGTCCCAAAATATTACAAAAGTTGGTGAAGTTAATCAAAACTCCTCTGATCATATCGAACGAGTTAACTAGAATTCCTCTGATATGTCGAAAGAGTTACATTTAATTGGTTCGAGTGATAGTTGTAAGATTGGTGGAGTTTCATGGAACTCTTTCGATCACATTAGAAAAGTTACGAAGACCTCTCCTGATGGAAAACTTGTGGGGATGAAAAAGGTATTGCTGGACTTAGGGATTTGAAAACTATCCTCACACTAAGATTGGGGAACTCGTTTGTTTCAATTTTTTTTCATTAGGGCTCACTAGAAGGGTGTTTTAGAGTTCATGCAGGTCGCGAAGGAACTTGTTATGGTGACAACATGAGGGAGAACATTGTATTAATATACACTACTTGCAGAGCCACCTAAGGATATTAAAGTGGGGAAAATAAGTTGGTCGATGCAAGAAGAAAAGAAAAATGAAGTATGGAAGGAACATATTCAAAAGAAAAACCTAACCCTAGCTAGTCTAAAAATAATTCATACCTTTAGACCTTATTCCACATGAAAGATGGTGATAATTCTTGATATTGGACGCGATGATTTGGCATGCTCTGGGTTTAAGAAACTCTCCTCTCTTCCACCTATTTAGTAAAACAATGAAAAGTGCATGGTGGTCACTGCATAAATAGATCGGAGGAAAATGAAATAAATGTGGGGTTGGTGAGATAATTAAGTTCGAATGAATTGAGAGGAATTTGTCCGATGAACATCGGATAAATTAGTGGAAAGTCCTCCGATGTTCATCAGAGGACTTGCATCAAATTCTTCCGATGACAACAGATACCTTGGGGGAAACTCCTCTGATATGGATAAGAGGAGTTAGACTTAACTCCTCTGATTCATATCAGAGGATTTAATATTAACTTGTACAATGGGTAAGGGAATTAGCAAGGAAAGGAGAAACTCCTTCGATGAGAAATGGGGGAGTTATAAGTAAATCCTTCGATTCACATCAGAGGAGTTAATATTAACTTGGTTGATTTCTTCTATCTTGCTAAAGAATCAAAATTCTCAAATACTTCTTTTTTCACATGATTATTTATGGTGAACATGACATTTCATAGAAACTTTGATGTAAGGGAGGCAAAAGAGAAGTTCCTTCAATCATGAAAAATGAGGGGCTTGATTTTCTAAGGGATATGCAAATGCGAATAAAGGAAAATGGAGGGTTGTAGTGCCTATCACAACCAATGGTGACACACTGGGTGAGGCCTTGAATCTCTACAAGCTGATGTCCACATATAATTTAGGAAGGGTGCAACCATTATGAAAAATTGTAAGATAGAAAGTATAGGTCCCATATCTTGGATTTTGAAAGAACTAAGATAACAAAAATCAGGGTGAGACTGTTCTATTGACCAGATTGCTTTCAAATTAGTTCTTATTCATATGATAAATGAATGGAAGGTGGAGGTGTATGTAGTATAGCAGGAACAAAACTTCAATAATGTTGAAAATATAAGTTGTATTGCATTTCTCTAGTGTTTCTACGTTGTCAGCGAGCATTCATAGCCCCAATGGAGTCACCCTGGTGTCACAAGCCTTTCTTTTCTTCCAGTGAGAATCCATAGCCCCAACGAAGATACTTGCATGTCCCATTTGATATGGAAAGCCTTTCCCCAAGCCTTTACCTTTTATAATATTTTATTTTCTTTCATTTAGAGAGAGAGAGGTGGATGTGAGGATTCCAGTTAACCTTTAAAGGAACTAGGGATGGAACCTGTGATAGTGAGATCTGCTAACATGATTATAGATGAGTGAACTTACTGAGTTATGACTTCTGGTATACTGCAAACATCTCTTATAAATAATTTTTGTTTTATCTCAAATAATGTAGCAATCTGTTATTAAGTTGAGTCTCTTGGATCTCTATTTCTCTCCACTGTATTTGTGTATTAATAAGCTATGTTCCTCCACTAGACCTAACTTGGGATAGTGCACAATGGGGCTTACATGTCTGGGGAGATATGTGGATTTAGCACCATATCACAAAGACGTTAGGCTATCTGTACCATATGTGCTACGATTTAAACATATGACTAGGATGAAGCTATAGGGGACTAAGAATCGGGGTGTCATCTCTCAAGGAGAATAAAAAGAAAATCTAATCAAAACATACTAGGAAACAATCAAGAAACAAAAGAAAAGAAAAAAACACAACAAAACCAAAAAGAGGAAAAAATGATTTATGTATGAGTGAAAGCAACCTCAACGGCTAGCTGATGTAATGTTTGAGTATTTTGCCATTAACAAGGAGGGGATCAATTTCCTCTTGAAGGTTTTGTAACCAAAATGTGCCTTGGCCAGTTTTTTATTCGATTACATAAGGGCTAAGCCAAAGTTGCTAGAATTTTGAATGTTTCCCATTATCTTCATGTGGCTTGTCCCATTTGAGGACTAAGTCCCCAACTTGGAATTCTTTTTCACCAACAAATTTCTTATCAAACCATTGTTTCACAGTATGTTGGTGAGATTCGAACTTTCTTTAGGATTCAATGTGACTCTCTTATAAACTTAGAAAGGTATTTATGCGTTGTTGAATGATGAGGAACTCTCTTCCTCAGGATTGCTAAGTGAGTTGTAGGGAAGGTAGGTAAATATTTGAGGGTAAGACGACTTATTTCTCGTAAATAAGGAAATATGGAGAAATTCCTATGGCAGCCTTAGGAGTGACAAGATCATCCCAGAGGGAATTTGATAGAGCATTGTGCCAATTTCTCTGGTGATCAACCACAGTTCATTTGAGGATACATATTATGTTCTTGTTTGTGGATTTCGCTAAGCCATTTTCCCGAGGGTAATAATTGCCAAAATAATTCAAAATGATCCCTTTCTCTAATGCAAACTCATATAGTTTTAAATATAAAAAAATAAGTTGTGTAATTGAACACTAGAGAGTTAGGAACTCCAAACCTTCTGATGATTTTTTGTTCAAGAAAACTACTGGCCACCTCTTCATTTACTTTTACCATTGGTATTGCTTCAATCCATCATGTAAAATAATATGTAGTGGTAAGAATATACTTGTGTTGTTTGGAGGAATGTGGATTAATCTCACCAATGATGTCTAGACCCCATTGTTCTAAGGGTTATTCAATAATAACATGTTGGAGTGGAGTATCCACTTTGCATTCTATCCCTATAGCCTTCTAGCATGATTCAAAAATTCTTGAATATGTATGTGCGTCCTTGAATAGAGTGGGCCAATAATATCCAACTCTTAGTACTTTGTGAGCTGTTGTGTCTCCCGAAAAATGGCCACTAGCAAGTCCATCATGCATGTCCTTCAGGACCTTGAAAAAATCTTATTTCTCAAGGCATCTGAGTAACACCCCATCATAGTTCATTCTAAATAGAATGCCATGCAACAACTGATATTGCAAATATTTCAACCTAAGTGCTATCTTCTGCTTAACATTAAGGTAATCAGGGGCTATGCTATGTTGCAAGTAATATTTGAGGTCATTATAGTATGAACCCTCAATGGCTGGGACATATGGAACTTGTTGAGTGTACATCGTTGGTTCCTCTTACCACCCATCCTCTTCTTGTTCTTCATCACTAGTACCTTGCCTCACTCATTTTTATAAGCCTTGACCTTTCATGACATTGGCTGATTTAAATTTAAGGTTGTATTCTTGTAAGGCCGTCATCCAATTTCATCGTCACTCTCCCAATTCTCTTTGAACAAACAATGACCCGACCTCTAGCTGAGGGATGACGACTTTTTTATGATTTTTTAGGATATAAGGTCTGAATTGTTTGATGGATTTATGGATAGCAAAAGTTTTCTTATCCACTAGGGGATAGTTCATTCCCACACCTTGTAATCTAGTGCTCATGAACACGACATGCTACTCGTCTCCTTGTTCATATTTCTACGTGAGCACTTCTAGGGAGTGATAATATGAAAATGTATATAACAAGAAATCTTTAGTGAAATATGGAATCCGTAGAGATGGAGCAGTAAGTATGAAAACTTTGATATTTTCAAATGCTTTATTTTCCATTGGCATCCATTTAAACTGAATGTCTTTTTTTTTATCATTCTTTGAAGTGGCTTCATAATTTCAGTGAAATCTAGGATGAAGCTTCTTACAAAATTGATTCTTCCAAAGAATGATTGCATTGATTTTTTGCTATTTGGTGAGGGAATTTGTAGAATCACTTCTTTCCTTTTTGGGTCCACCAAAATTCTATCTTTTGGGATCACATGTCCTAATAATATGCCCTCTGAAACAACAAAGATGATTTTTTGGGGATTTAAAGAAATTGTTGATTAAGGTTGGTTGTCATTGATGTCAACCGTTGAAGAAAGCTCCACAGCACAAAGGTTTGGGTAATGGACCCAAGATTGTTTGATGTAAATATGACTCATTATTGTCTTTTCATGGTTGATAAGAAGTAAATATGGATGAACTCCAAAGTGGTCCCCTTATGGTGAAATCCCTCACGGGAAGACG
>ML783046.1:717885-737369 GCA_009831015.1 Picea engelmannii | reverse complement strand
AAGATCCTTCTAGAAGCGGAAGCTTCTATTAGGTCTTCTTACATCCGCCTTATTCTATTTTATTGAAAGGTCTTATTAATATTGACCTTTATTACATTCGAATACATTGATCTACCTATGTGCGGGTTAGGACCTTAACAGATTCCAAGGAAGAAAAAGTCCCAAAGACCAAAAATAAGGATGAAGTATTATTGAGTGCCACATGTTCAGGGGGAGCAGCCCCAAAGAAGAGAGTTACCTTTTGCCATTAAACTCAGGGGGAGAAGCCCTACCCTTTTCCATTGATGTAAAAGGGGGAGAGAAATTGGGATCATGATGATAGGGGGAGAATGAGTGTTGCCATCAATGACAAAGGGGGAGATTGTTGGAATATTGATTGTTGTCATTGATGTCAACCCTAGTCATGGGTTTTGGACCGCAAGATTGATGAAGGTATTTGGACATGAAGGACAATGCACATGAATATAAAACACCCATGGATGGATAGTATAGATCATGTTGTTTCTGGTGGTATGTGGAATGTCACATGGATCCTCATGGTTGAGGAGAAATGAATTTTTGAAGATGACAACGTGAATTGAAGAAGGAAGTACATGTAGGCCCTGAAGATAATTAAAGAAAAGAATTACAAAATAAGAAAGTGTCATGTCGGCCCTAATGTTCAAAGGAAGTGACATAAATGGTATAAATAAATATTATTATACATTCATTTTGATACACAAGTCGAATTTCAGAGGAAATCAGAAGTAAAGAAGGCCGGATTTCAAGGGAGGATGAAGTCTTTTGGTGATGTGTTCTAAGGTATGTTATTTCAGGTCATCTTACCATTTTTGCTATAAATGTTTTTCTAGAACGAGTCAGATGGTGAAATTGATATGGTATTGAGAAGACATATCAAGGTACCTATGGTAAAAGTTTCATCTCTTTATTCACTATAATTATGGATATACACTCTGTGGAAGATAGGGGTTTTGACCAGTCCTGAAGCTAGTCAATAAACAGGTGTTCCGAGTAAAATAGTCATAACTGCTTCATAGAGAATCCAAATGCTGTGGGATGAATTTCATTGGAAAGAGTATGGACTGTAGTTTCATTTGTGTGAGTTTTAGAATTTGATGTTAAATATTGAGTGCGGGGCAATTTGTACAAGTTCGGTCTCCTGAATAAACCAGAATTGAACAAGGTCTACCATTCTCTCTATAACTTCTTTTTGGGGAGGATTCAAGGAGTGAAACTTGGAGAAGTTTCAGAGAATAAACTGAATAATATTATCTATAGGATCATAGTATTCCAAGAATTGAATAATTGTAGAAATTGAAGAAGTCTCAGGAAGCATTATCAGGTTCTATGTGATGGTTGGTTGATGGTGATGATTTAATGTGAAGTTTTATTATCTCTCGTATATTCTTGGGTGGAAGGAAGGGGAAAGGATGGAGAGTTAAACTCTCTCTTGATATTGGAGGATTGTATCTTCCTCTTGGAGGTTTATCCCTTCCTTTACACTTGGAAGCTGCAGCTACCTTTGGAAGTCATTACTTCCCTTGAACAATAACTATTGATTATTTCTCATATATTGTGCATGGTATATTGGTGTAACTATTATACTATTGTTCATTTATCATTGGATATAATTGAATGGTTTAAGTATAACTTGAAAAAGGTTTTAAATTGTACTTGATATTGATTCACCCCTCTCTCAATATCAACACTCTTTTTCTTAAGTAATCTGAATGAGGCCGAAAAGGATAAATAAATTCTTATTAGATGTCACTTTCAAAGTTTAAGTGAGCTTGAAAGACAAGAAACCATTCTCTTAGGGAGTCCCTCAGGTATAGGCAAGAAAATGATGAAGATGAATGAGGCTTCAACAAACAGTCATGGAGGGACTAAAAGGACCCCGAAGCCTATGAAAAACTCACCGCATGGACACCAAAATGCTGCAAAGGATCTACCTAGGGAATCCATGTAGATAGAGGCTCTACCACTTAACTATGACACTTCTAAAACAAAATAGAAATTTCTTTGTCGCACTTTGGTGGGATCGACCCTATGGGAAAGAGGAAATCGTAAACAAAATGAAATATGCAAGGTGATGAGAATCTAACCTATATGAAAGTTTCTAAAATACAAATTCACCATGGGATGATGTGAGTGTAACCCATCTCATAGAAACACCAAACCAAAATAAAAAGTTCATAAGGACAACCTGAAGATCCCCCAAAAGGAAACCAAAACACTCACCAAGCTAAGAATAGGGAAAAAGAGGACCAAACTAAACTGGGGAAAAAATAGTAAAAAAAGTCTATAAATAGAGGTATACAACTCATTTTAACCATTGCAAATTGGAAAATAGCAAAAAGGTGAAAAATACCTCTTCCTTAAAACGCAAATTCAAGGAGCTACGACGGATGAAAATACTTCAAACTTGAACCAAGTAAGTAGACATGACCTCCTCCAATATTTCAATTCATAATTTGTTGCTTTATTTTTGTTTAGAGGGTGCATTCCCTAAAAAATAAGTTGGGTCTACATGTATGGAGACTGTTCAAACTCAACACACGTATATATGCGACTGTCTTAAAAACAACTCGTGTACATCTCTTAAAGTATGCAAAAAATAAAATACACTAGCCTCCAAATTTTTTCATGCATTAGGATGTATGTCCATTGGAGAGAGAGAGAGAGCATGAGTAGCTAGACATACTGGTTGAAGAGGATCCAGGGGCCATTGCCATGCTAAAGCAGTGTGGAATGTGGTAGTTTTTTCGATGCCCATTCATGAGGGCACAATCCAGGATACTAAATCATTTGATAGAGTACTGGTACCCAGACATAGAGGCCTTCACGATAGAGTTCCAATCACTGACTCTGAACACCGAGGACATATACTTCTTGACCGATCTCTCCAGGAGGGGTTAACCTGAGGACTTTCCCTCCAGGACCACACAATATAGAGGACTACATTGGCATGTACTGTGAGGCTGACATTGAGAAAGTAGACTCTTAGGTGCCAATTCAGAAGATAGAAATCCTCAACCTACAGATAGTGTAGTATATGATTGGGTAGATTACAGGATTTGTAACACTTCACCAGGCCTTACGTGCACAAATGCATTTTGCAACTCATTTTTTACAAGCCACTATATTTGACTGGAGCACCATGATGCTAACTCGTATGAAGAAACAATTGATCGACCACAGGAGAAGAATGAAGAAGAACTTTGGGTTCGGGATTGTATTAAGCGCATTATTTTTTGAGAGAGTTTCAGGAATTATCCCACGGGAGACAGTGCAAGGACATATTGCCTCCTTTCTTGCATTATGCAGGTGGGCTGCATTGATTCCTCGAAAGAGAGAAGAGAGAGTGTAGGAGGCATTCAATGACAAGTTCTTTGACTGGTGGTCCCGTCAAATCCCTGCAATCGAAGACTACCCATACGCGGGGATCAATTTCCTGAGGGACCCCAATATAACCGTGCCCCCTAGAGAGGAGAGTGGAGAGATAGGTACACATCATTATTTATATTTTAAAGTTATTTCATTTTTAGTTTTTAAATGTTATCATTTTTATGGTAACGTCATGGTAGTAACTTAGTAATTTATTATATACATATGTGGGACCAATATGACTAACTGACTTCACCAGGACCATGTGTCTTCCTTGAGAGGATGTTGGACGAGTAGAAGTGGGAGGACCAACAACAATGGGACAGACACCAGTTGGAGAGGCAGAGAGAGTATTGATATGAGTGGAGAGGAAATTGACATGTCTCACCTGTCCTGTGCCGATGGTGGAAATTGAGGACCTACCCCCAGCCATGCAGCCGCATGTGGTATGAGTACCCAAGACTTGGGTTTAGTTATTCTGACATCTTGCGAATGTCGTAGTACATTACACTAGGGCCAACAGGCCTAAACCATAGACTTAGCACTGGACTTTATATGTATTGAGGGAATTCTTTTTTATACTCTTTTATGTATTGAGGGCTTGAGCCCAACGATGTATATTGGCTCTATTTGAGGCTTTGTGGCCCACATTTTGTACTTATGACATTATTTTGGACATATTATATATATACATATTTTTTCCTTATGGATTAATAATTTTTGTACAAATGTATTTACATATGCGTGTGTGTGTGATTTTACTTTTATGTGTGTGCAAGATGTGAATCTAATACATGATTATCCAATGCATCAATTAGTTGATTAGATCTCCTAGGAACACAGATATACGTAATATAATCAAAATAGTGTTCTAAGAGACGTACCCTAAGAAATCATCAGTAAAGGGTGGGATCGTAGACATGGTACACTCCATTTAACCGAGACACAACCAGTTGAGTATCTAGATAAACCTGAAGGTGATAAATACCATGTGACAATGCATCACGTAGTAATTCTATTACGAAACTGTACTCATAAATGTTATTGGTTGCTTCTCCTAGATAAACACCTCCAGAAGACACCAATTGACCAGTGGGAGTGAAAATCACCCAAGCTGCAGAATAAATCCTCTGAGTATGTTGGCTAGCACCATCCACGAACCAAACATAAACCTCATATTCACTTGACATATGCCACAGTGAAAAATCACAATAAAGTACACATCCATAAGACAAAAATACACAAAAATGTATAAATAAAACTATACATTATATACAATAAGTCACATTCAGGTGACCAATCTAAGCGCAATACTTCTTAAGGTAAAGCCCATTTCTAGGCTCAGGCAAAGCATTACCTTTGAAGTCAACCAGTTTATAAGCACCTTTTTGTAATACTTTCTTAACAATGAACGGTCTGAACCACATTGGTTTGAATTTGTCTTCCCCCAAGGGATATTTATCTTGGTCATAGACCAAGACAATATAGCCTTTGGAGAAAAATCTAGGGAGAAATGATCGATCATATTAACACTTGACAGACTATTTGTGAGCCTCATTGGCCAAGGCTACATCTCGACGCTCTTCAAGTGGAGTTGTGTCAAACAATAATTCCACTGCCAACTTAAGAGAGGTAATTTGGCACTCTATGGGAAAGACTTCCTCCAGCTCGTAAACAAGTTGAAAAGGAGAGAAACTGGTAGAAGTCTTGACTGAGGTTCGATATTCCCAAAGTGTCGAGTACAACATCAAATTCCAATTCAACTTGGCCGGATTGATCATCCATTGGAGACTAGTCTTGAGAGACTTATAGACAACCTCCACCTGACCATTCACCCATGGATAGTAGGGTAACGAATGTTCTTTCTTAAACCCCAGTTTTGATGTTAACTTAGTCATCATCTTATTCTAGAAGTGATTGCCGTGGTTTGTGACAATCTCCTTCGGAATACTGAACCTGGCTACAATCTGGTTAAAAATGAAAAGCTCAATCGTTTCTCTGTCATTACTAAATGTCGGCATGGCCTCAACCCACTTAGTGAAGTAGTCTAATACTATGATGATATAACGATGCCCCCTAGACGAAGTTGGGTGGAATTTAGTGAAATAAATCCCTCATTTAGTGAAGGGGCCAACAATAATAACTAGAAACATGGGAGCAGGTTGTTCCCACATCTTCCAAGAGTATATTTGGCACGAGTGACACTTCTTGACTGCATCCACACAATATTTGATCAATGAGGAACATAAGTATCCAAAGTGAAGAACATAGATGATTTTAGGGGCTAAATTTCGCTCATGGGCTAATTTTCCATGGTTTTTCCAAAAATGAGATTCGCTATTTTAAAAATGATTCGGCCATATTCTATAGGATAAAATAATTTTACCTTAAAAATCGCCAAAATTTTATAAAAACTATATAAAATTCTTAGAAATTTGAATATTTTTACAAAAATATCGCCAAACATTTATAGTTGGCATATGAAGGATCAGTAAGATTCGCAAAGGTTTCTATATTTTAAAATAAATTTCCATCCTTAAAATCATCCCTGGTGAAGAATGTTCTGGGATGTTGCCAACCCAGACAAGTGACCACCACATGCTCCAGTGTGGTAGTCATTCAACACAAGATTTGCCTCTTCATGAGTCAAAAAATGATGGAGAATGCAATCAACTCCTCGAAGATATAAAGTATCATCGATGATAAGATAGTTCTATGCTTGATAGCATATCCGTCGACACTCATTAGGAGAAGAAGAGGAAGGGAAATTCAAAGTCTAAAGATACACAAATATATCTCCATACTAAGTGTTTGAAGATGAAATAAGGAAAATATCCCCATTGATCAATGACTCTTCGGGAAAATCATTACCTCTCTGAACCGAAAGTTCTAGAATTATCTTAGCAAAGACCAAAGGCTACTTAGACTTTGTCGAAACAAAGTTGAAGTAAAATTCTCAAAGAATGAATATGCATTGACTAATCTTCCCGTCGATGACCCGTCGTGTCAACACATATTGAAAAGTATTCACAACAGCTACGACGATGGTCTTGCGAAGTAGAACATAATTTCGAAACCTTTGGAAAAAATGGACATCTGCCAAAGCCAATTTCTCAACATGGGTGTAGTTGAGCTCCGGTCCAACTAAGAATTGGATAAGATAGTAGATAACATTCTCCTCGAGCATGCCATCCTCTTGAACCAAGACCATACCAATAATAGACTTTGTTGCAACCAAGTACAACAAGAAATCCTTGCCATAATCCGGAGGACTAAGTAGAGGGGAAGATGTTAGATCATGTTTTAATGCTTTGAAAGAGCGTTAAGCCACTTCGTCCCAATAGAATGGGACCCATTTTCAAGAGACACGTGAACCCTTTAGTAATATCGACATAGTTGGCAACAAATCACCAAAGAAAGTTTTCTTTCCCTTGTATAATTTGAAGCTGGGGGGTTGTGCCTGGGGGAGGCAATTGAACTATTGCCTCAAAATTCAGAGGATCAACCATTATCCCTTTAGTGGAGATGATAAAAACTAAAAAATGTCCTGATGTTACGCAAAAACTACACTTGTTCAAATTTAGGCAAATTTTGTAGTAGCAACACCTCTCAAAAATAATTCGTAAGTGGGCAGGATGATTAGATATCTTATGATAACGTGATGTCGGATCATCAAGATACGCCTCGACTATATGCTTGAGTTCATGGAAGGAGAACTACATGGCCCGTTGAAACTTGGATCTAGTATTTTTAAGGCCAAAAGGCATTTTTCTGTATGCGAACATACCCCAAGGACATATAAATGTAGTCTTATGTTGATCCTCGGGTTTGATCTGAATCTAGTTGTACTCGGAAAAACCATCCATAAAAGAAAAGACTTCACATCCTGCACATTCATCAACAATCTGATCAATGAATGGGGTTGGAAAATTATATTTTGCGCAAGCTTTATTCAGATCATGAAATTCCATACAAACATGAATCATACCTTGTTTTTTGTTGACAGGAACATGGTTTGACACCCATTCCATCAATTGCACTAGATAGACAAAACTAGCCTTAATGAGTTTCTCTATCTCAACCTTTATAGTTGTTGCCTTGCGAGGATTTTCTGGGCAAATCTTATGCCGAGCGTGCTTAGCATCGGGGTAAGTCTAGTCTCGTGTTCAACTATACGAGGATCAATGCCTGACATATCCTCATAAGACTAGGAAAAAACGTCTCTAAAATCTTTAAATAATTCAGTGTACACCTGAATCTCCTCGGAGGAACAATCTGCTTCGATGAAGATGGTTTCAATGATGCCAGGGGTTCTAGAGTTTCCAATTGGAATCGTTTCAACTATAATCACCATGTTTCCCTCAAGATATATTCTGTGCATGGCCATAGGGTTAACATGACAAGTGGAATCTCAAATCATGGTCATGTTGAACTCCCCTGAGCTCAGGTAAAAAATAATATCTATGATTAATATCATCCCAAGGTCTATTTGGCCCAGTCATTTCCTCCAAAATTTCCTCATCAGAGGGAAATACGAAGTCCAAAGGATTGTGAGTAGTAAGAGAGTCTTGAGCCCAAATAGGCTCGAGAATGGGATCTAACTCCTGTGAGGGAGCTAGATCCGAGTTGGCCAAGGTTTGTTGGAAAATGTTGTATGCAACCTTAGCGGCAGATAGGGGCATAGCCATTCCAGGATACCCTACCCCTTCCATCAAAGCCGATGGGGATGGTAAAGTGAACGGGTCATTAAAATAACTTGTTCGAAAATAAGCTACTTGAAAGATCGCAACCTTCGTCTGATAGGGGACAACCAAAATAAACTTGACATCATTCGAAGGTTGTGCATAATCAAAAGTCCCCATTAGAGATGGAAATAATCTGGAACCTAATTTGATGGTACCTAGTTGTGGGTTGTCAATCATCGATACCATGGATACCCCTGATGAAGGGTAAGGATGAGAGAAGGATAACTGATCAACGATTATGATCTGGAATTTGTGAGGAAAACATAAGACCCAAACAATGGTGGATACAACCTCTGTCATAGAATAGGTCCAACTCCATCCTAAATAAATCTCGTAGTCAAGAGGCACATCCAATACTTCTACCTCGACGCACAAGGTTTTTCCCTCCAACTACACAGGGAAGTAGGGGATTATTCCATGTTGTATAAAAGAACAATTGTCAAACACGATTAATAACATCGGTGATGGAGACTGTTTATTATTTTGGTTGGTTGTCATTGATGTTAACCCTTGAAGAAAGTCCGGTAGCGAATTTCGGTAGCACAAAGGTTTTGGTAATGGACACAAGCTTGTTTGATGTATAATGGTATGAGTTTTAACATATTTGAAGGTAACAATTTTCTAGATGGATAGTACATGTCATGCCATTTCCTGTGGTATGTGGAACGTTGTTGGTTGTGGAGCCTGATTATCTTCCTGATTCAGAGGTCTTTTGTTTTTCAGTCGTGTTTATACCCCATGAAGACTTTACACCCCAGAAGTATGTACACTCTTCCACGCGGGGGAGTGCAGAGGGGGGTTACCCCCTCTGTGGGGTTCGAGGGGGCTATCCCCCTGGCTGGGGGGGTCCTGGGGCAAGCGGGCCCCCGATGGGGGTTCGGGGGTAGCGTCCCCCGATGGGGGTTCAGGAGTGAAGCCCCTGAAAGAAACATTTCCTTGTAAATGTATATTGTAATTTCATTGTAAATCTGGACCGTTCATTATAAGGTCACAGATCTAACAGTAGAAATTATGTTAGGTTTTTTTGCCCTAGAAGGAAACCCTCTGTTATGAGGGAAATGTATTGCAGGTATGTATGATAGAAAATATTGTATTCTGATATTAGAGATTGTGAGAGAAAGAAGAGGAAGTTACAATAGGTTTTCTGTAGGTTGTATCCCTTCATATGCTAGATAATAATAAAGGAAGGACCTGGCAATTTCTCAGGTGGATGTAGCCCACACTGGGCAAACCACGTAAATTTGTGTCTCTATTGTATTGTGTATCTTCTGTGTTTTTTCCCACATTTGTTTTGTTTTATTGCTCCACGGTCTTGTTTTTCTAACAAATGTCACATAAATCTTCACGTTTAGAGAGTTATGGCCATGTGAAGTTTGAGAACCCTCATGAGTCATCTAGAAGCCCCAAAAAGTCAAAGTAGTCAAATTGGTTGCAAAGAAGAAATTATTTAAATAATAAAGTGAAGTGATGAGTGTACTATAAGTCAAAGTGGATATAGAATAAATTATTTAAATAATAAATTTAATGGAGAAATTACTAAGTGGACAAGTCGTTAGAAGTGGGTTAGCCCTGAAATAAGGAAAGTGATTTAAGAGATTTTAGAAGGTAAATAATAAAGTGAAGTGATGAGTGTACTATAATTCAAAGTGGATACAAAATAAATTATTTAAATAATAAATTTAATGGAGAAATTATTAAGTGGACAAGTGGTTAGAAGTGGTTTAACCCTAAAATAAGGAAAGTGGGTTAAGATGGTTAAAAGGTAACCCCTTGAGGAAGCTACATGAAAGTATAAATAAGAGGAAAGGCTCTATGATTTTAATCACACTTGAGAATATTGAATATCTACAAGTGACTGAAGTAACCAAAGGATATCTAAGTCGAATTTTAGAGGGAAGGTGAAGTAAAGAAGGCTGAAATTCAAGGGAGGATAAATTGTTTTGATGATGCTTTCTAAGGTATGTTATTTACAACTCATCTCACCATTTTCGCAATAACATTTGTTTTAGAATGATTCAAACTGTGAAATTGGGAGACCATTGAGGACACATATCTAAGTAGATGTGATAAAAAAATTCATCTTATGGGTCGTTGTATTTTTGGAGTTACACTCCGTGGAAAATATGGTTTGTGGCTAGTCTTGAAAATAGTCTAAAACATGTGTTTCGGGTAAACACGTCATAAATTCTTAATAAAATATCCAAATCAAATAAGACCAAATGTATTGGTTAGCGTACATTCTTTAGTATTTTAAGTACCATTTTCAGATCCATACAACAAATATTCTATGTGGGACACGCTCTAGAAGTTCACTCTCTAGAATAAGTCAGAATTCAACAAGGTGTGCCATTTTTTCTATAACTCATTTTCTGAGAGGTTCCAAGTAGTGAAACCTGAAGGAATTGCATACAAGACACTGAAGAAAAATGTGTACTATTTTCAGATACTTATTCATTACAGGTACATAGTTATGATTATTTCAATTTAGGGCTGTTGACTAATCCAAAATTATTCATGTGAGACTAAAGTAAAGTTTGATGAAAATGCTTGTCTCTTGTTGTTAAAGTTAAGGAAGGTTTGAAAGTATGTGATCATATACAACAACAATATTACAGAGTTACAAATCATATTTGGATGATGAAATTGATGAGGGATTTTGGTTGAGGTACATGTTGGGTACATGGTTGAGACAAGTAGTTGATGAGTTGGCACATACATGAGGTGTATAGTTGATGATGTTAGTACATATTGATGAGTTAGAGTTTATGTGTATTTGATGCGTGATTGGTACATATTTGGTGCATGGTTGATGCACTCTTTTATGGTACATATTGAGGTACAGGTTGGTGCATGGTTGAAGCACTTGTTTATGGTACAGGTTGATTATAGGTTGTTTGGACAAGTTATTGTGATAGGTTATTTGTACAGGTTTGGTGCATGGTTGATGCATTTGTTTATGATACAGGTTGATGTATGGTACATGTTGGCACCAATTATTGGTACAGGTTGTTACAGGTTGATTGGTACACGTTTACAACAATATATCTCACAATGATAATGTGACAGTGGTTTCATCATTCTACTTCTACTTCAGGGCAGTTGGATGGGGAACGGACAAGTGGTTGTAGCCACCTTTCGGTTATATTCAAAGAACATAGGGGGTTGTATCCTCCTTCTAGTTGTAGCCATATAATTGGGGAGTTGAAGCTTCCCTCAGGTTGTAGCCTGAGAAACTAGGGGGTTGTAGCCTCCTTCTGGTTGTAGCCAGAGAATTGGGGAGTTGGAGCTTCCTTCAGGTTGTAGCCTGAAAAAATAGGGGGTTGGAGCCTCCTTCCAGTTGCAGCTGGAAAACAAAGGAAGTTGTTGTTTCCAATGAATGTAATTCACAAATACATATAATAAAAAGCATTATGTGGTTTTCTCCCACGTTGGGTTTCCACGTAAAAACATTGGTGTAATATGTATGTGTATGATTGCTCATTTGTTAATTGTTTATTTACTCTACAACTATTGGATGATAATGCTACATTGATATAACACTTTCATTTTGTGGTTAAAAAGGATTATTGCTCTATTACTGATTCACCCCCCCTCTCAGTAATCCAACAATTGGTATCAGATCTGGTTCCTTCAAGAATCTGTTTAACCACTGAAAGGTAGATCATGGAGAGAAACAACATGTATAAACATGGAATACCACAGTTTGATGGACATAAGTATGCATTTTGGAGTAGAAGGATGAAAACATCTATATTATATGGATACAAAGAACCAACAATTCCACCAACAAGTGAAAGAGAAATAAACCTCGGTCAAAATAATTCCAAAGCCACAAATGCACTTCTGAATGGTCTTGGTGAATTGTTATACACCAAATTTATGCATTGTAAATCTGCTAAATAGATTTGGTACAAACTTAAAAATATTCATGAAGTAGATTCAAAAGTCAAAGCAATAAAGCTTCAAACTTACAAAGGTTAGTTCGAACAACTAAAGATGAAGGAAGATGAGAATATTACAGTTTACTTCTAATGAGTCAATGAAACAACAAATGCAATCATAGGATTGGGAGAATAAATTAAAGAATATGTAATTGTTCAAAAGGTACTAAGATCTCTTCCTATGAGATTTGATCCTAAGATATTAGCACTAGAAGAAAGAGAAGATATAGACTCAATAAGAATGGATGAACTACATGGAATCTTCTCAGCATATGAAATGATAACTGAATAGGAAAATCCAGATATAAAAGAAGCAGATTGCAAAGCATCTAAAAGGTTAAAGAAAAAGGGAAAAGAAAAATAAAAAGAACATAGCAGCAACAGTGACATCTCAGAAGATGATGAAGAAATGACCAATTTTGTCAAGAGATTGAAGAAGGGAACCAACGATAGATATAAAGGTAAGCTTCCATTGATTTGCTTTAATTATGATGGTACTGGTCATTTTTCTAACAAATGTCCTCATAAGAAAAATCAGGGGAATGATGAAGATTACTCAAATAGAAAACAAACATATAAAGGCAAAGGAATCACAAAGAAAGTTTTCAAGAAAAACTTATGCACCAAAGAAGACATCTCCTCATCAGATGAAGATGAAGTCGGTGATAGTGAGACATAAAGATTTCTATTCATGGCAGTAGAAGACTCTGATAAAGAAGACTCCGAAGAAGAATATGAAGAGGCAGAAGTTTACTACCGAGAAGAATTGTTGACTACCATAGAAGTTATAAGCAGAGAAAAGAGGAAAAACATAAAGCTACAAGCAGAACTAGAAAAGAAGGAAGACACTCAAGAACTAGAGAAAATCATCAAGGAATTGAAGGTTCAAATAGAAGAATATAAAATAGTTGAAGAAGAACTCAAAGAATAGTTATAAAAAAGAGACAAGGTCATTGGAAATTTGGAAGCAGAGATTGTCACATTGAGAAAGGATCTTCAAAAGAAAAATATGAAGAACAACTCAAAATCTTTGGATGACATTATCAGTAGTCAAAGGCCTAATGATGACAAGTCTGGACTTGGATACAATCAGACAAAAAAGGGATCAAGCTCCAAAGCAAAAAAAACAAGAAACATATCGAAAAAGTTATGCAGAAACAATCAAAGGGGATATGAAGACCTACAAGGAAGATTACAGGGACACTCCTCCACCGAGAAGATTCAAATTTTAGAATCAATGACAGAAAGAAAAAAATAGGCCTTAGGAAGAAGAAGGATTCATAAGAGTAACTCCTTTCATAATATCTTCAACTCCCAGGTATCAAACTATCTTTTTTGGTTTTTGTTATGCATGCAATAATTTTGGACATAAAGCTGTAAATTGCAGTGCTAATAGCAGGAACATAAATGGTTATCCAAAAAGGCCTAGTGAAACATAGAGAAGAAGCTACAACAAGTTTGAATCATTGAGCACTAAATTGGAATTCTACAAGTGCAATAACTTTGCACACATGGCCAAAGATTGTAGAATGATAGTCCCTCCTAGAGAACCACAACAGAACAATAACAGTCACAAACGGGAGCCTCATAAGAGAACATGGATAAGAAAGAAGAATCAATATAACAATGAAGAATGCACTCTCGATCTACAAGCTAAGTAGAAGAAGTGTGGTTGGTACGTTGACAGTGGATTTTCAAAACACGAAGAACAAGTGAACAAAGACCAGGTCCCATAGATCGCAAGATTAGAAATAAAACGAGATGAAGAAAATTTTACAGAGAAAATGAAAGATGTTAGATACATAAAGATTTGGAAAATAACTGAAAAAAAGGACATGTAAATAAGGAACATGTTCAAGAGATTATATTTTCAGGCACTATAGTGAAAGATGAATCCACAGATAAAAAGAAAGAATTCAGAGCTTGGAGAGATGATGAATCTAATAATGCAGATGATGATGAATACACTTCAGAGAAGGAATTGTTCTAAGCCATCCGTCTAAGAGACTACCGGATAATATGAATAATAGACAGGGGGAGTATATGTGGTAGTTGCGACATACCAGAGAACCATCCCTCGAGCAACTTGCAGAATTTGAGTAGACAGATTCAGTGCATTCAGTTAGTAGAAGTACAATATGATAGATTAATCAGTTGTAGTAGTACTTCATGATAGTACAATGACATATGAGTCAAAATTATAGACAATTGTGTAGCAGAGTCTTGAACAATATGGACATATATGAATGTGAAATCATCTTTTCTGAAGGGAGAACTTGAAGAAGAAGTATACAATGAAAAACCAGTTCCTAGAGAATGGTGCTCTAGACTGGATAAATATCTACAACATGCAGGGTTCAGAAAAGGAAGTGCAGACAACAACCTCTACATCAAGGTAACTCAAGATGATATTTTATTAATTGAAGTTTATATTGATGATATTATTTTTGGAAGTAGTGATGACAGGTTAAGCCAGAAATTTTCAAAGGATATGCAGAATGAATTTGAAATGTCATTACTTGGAGAACTATCCTTCTTTCTGGGTCTTCAGATACGTCAAAGCAACCAAGGAATTTTTATTTTTCAAACTAAGTATATTAGAGAAATTCTAAAGAGGTTCATAATGGAAGATTGCAAACCAGTTACCACTCCTATGAAAACCAGTTGCAAGTTGAGAAAATATGATGATTCAAAGTCTACAGACTAGAGGAAATACATGTCAATGATTGGTAGCTTATTATATGTGACAACATCCAGACCAGATGTAATGCAGGAAGTTGGACAAGTGGCACGATTTCAAGCAAGACCAAAGGAATAACATATATTAGCAGTGAAGAGGATTCTCAGATATCTCAAAGGAACAAAAGAGTTTGGATTATGGTATCCAAAAGGAAAGGATCGATCACTTATTGCCTACACAGATGCATATTGAGTAGGTTGCATTGATGATTGACAAAGCACCAGTGGAGCAACGTTCTACTTGGGTGAGTGTTTAATATATTTGCTAAGCAAGAAAAAATCATCAATATATTTATCTACACCCAAAGCAGAGTATATTGCAGTAGTAGGATGTTGTACTAAGGTTCTATGGATGAAACAAACTTTGACAGATATACAGGTTGAGTATGATGAGCCCATTCCAATCTATTTTGACAATACAAGCGCCATCAATATCTCAAAGAACCCGGTGATGCATTCCAAGATGAAGCACATTCCAATCAAGTATCACTTTCTACGGGAATAGGTTGCAGAGAAGAACATCAGAGTGGAATATGTGGGCACAAAAAAAAATAAAAAATAAAAGAGAACAAGTGGCAGACATTTTTAAAAAACCGCTTCCACGGGAAGCCTTTGAGTATCTTTGCCAGAGACTCAAAGTAATTTCTACTCCAAAATGAATTCTTTTGAATTATTATCTTATATGTCTTAGATTTACACGAGGAAGCACCATAAATTGGAAAATTCATGTTGGGAGATCAGCTTCAGGAAGAGTTCATTTAGGGGGAGCAACCCCGGTTGGAAATATACCTTTTCCATTTATGACAAAGGATGAGAGATTTATTAGATGCAAAGGTAAATGATTGGAGAAAGAGCATAGAGGCATGGTTCTAGGGGGAGCGATGGTCATAGGGGGAGAATGAATGATATGAATTCAATATTGCATCATAGTGTTACCATCAATGCCAAAGGGCAAGATTGTTGATTATTTGGGTTGGTTGTCATTGATGTCAACCCTTGAATAAAGTTCGGTAGCGAATTTCGGTAGAACAAAGGTTTGGGTAATGGACCCAAGTTTGTTTGATGAATAATGGTATGAGTTTTAATATATTTGAAGTTATGACTATTCTATATGGATAGTACATGTCATGCCATTTCTAGTGGTATGTGGAACGTCACATAACTCATGGTTAGAGAGTTATGGCCATGTGAAGTTGGAGAACCCTCATGAGTCATCTAGAAGCCCCGAAATGTCAAAGTAGTCAAAGTGGTTGCAAAGAAGAAATTATTTAAATAATAAAGTGAAGTGATGAGTGTACTATAAGTCAAATTTGATAAAAAAGTAATTATTTAAATAATAAAGTTAATGGAGAAATTACTAAGTGGACAAGTGGTTAGAAGTGGGTTAGCCCTAAAATAAGGAAAGTGGTTTAAGAGATTTTAGAAGGTAAATAATAAAGTGAAGTGATGAGTGTAATATAAGTCAAAGTGGATACAAAAGAAATTATTTAAAGAATAAAGTTAATGGAGAATACTAAGTGGACAAGTGGTTAGAAGTGGGTGAACCCTAAAATAAGGAAAGTGGGTTAAGATGGTTAAAAGGTAACCCCTTGAGGAAGCTACATGGAAGTATAAATAAGAGGAAAGACTCTCTCATTTTAATCACACTTGAGCATATTGAATATATACAAGTGAATGAGGTAACCAAATGATATATAAGCCTAATTTTAGAGGGAAGGTGAAGTAAAGAAGACCGAAATTCAAGGGAGGATAAATTGTTTTGATGATGCTTTCTAAGGTATGTTATTTAGAGGTCATCTCACCATTTTCACAATAATTTTTTTTCTAGAATGATTCAGACCATGAAATTGGGAGGGAGTTGAGGAAACATATCCAAATAGTTGTAATAACAATTTTAGCTTGCGGGTTGTTGTATATTTGGAGTTATACTCCGTGGAAAATAGGGTTTGTGGCTAGTCATTAAACTAGTCTAAAACAGGTGGTTCTGATAAAAATGTCATAACTTATTAATAACAGATCCAAATTCAGTAAGAACAAATGTATTGGTTATGGTACGGTCTCCAGTATTCTATGTACCATTTTGGGATCCATAAAAAAAATGTTCCATGTGGGGCACGCTCTACAAGTTATCTCTCTAGAATAAGTCAGAACTCAAAAGGGTATGCCATTTTTTCGATAACTTGTTTTCTGAGGGGTTCCAAGTAGTGAAACTTGGAGGAATTGCATAAACAACACTAAAGAACATTGTGTACTATTTTTCAGATATGTATTCATTACAGGTACATAGTTATGATTATTTGAATTTAGGGTTGTTAACTAATCCAAAATTAGTCATTTTAGGCTAAAGTAAAGCTTGATGAAAATGCTAGTATTTTGTTGTTAAAGTTAAGGAAGGTTTGCAGGTATGTGATCATATACACCAGGTCTATTACATAGTTACAAATCAGATTTGGATGATGAAATTGATGAGGAATTTTGGTTGAGGTACATGTTGGGTACATGGTTGAGACAAGTAGTTGATGAGTTGGCACATACATGAGGTGTATATTTAATGCTGTTGGTACATTTTGACGAGTCATAGTTTATGTGTATTTGATGCATGGTTGATGCACTCATTGATGGTACAGGTTGGTGCATGGTTGATGCACTTGTTTATGGTACATGTTGATTATAAGTTATTGTGACAAGTTATTTGTACAGGTTTGGTGCATGGTTGATGCATTTGTTTATGGTACAGGTTGAGGTACAGGTTGATGTATGGTACATGTTGTCACAGGTTATTGGTTGTATCTTCCTTCTGGTACATGTTGGCACAAATTATAGGTAGCTTGAGAAACTAGGGGGTTGTATCCAAAGAATTGTGGAGTTGGAGCTTCCCTCAAGTTGTAGCCCGAGAAACTAGGGGGTTGGAGCCTCCTTCCAGTTGCAAATGGAAAAAAAAGGAAGTTGGTGCTTCCAATGAATGTAATTCATAAATATATATAAGAAAAAGAATTATGTGGTTTTTTCCCACTTTGGGTTTCCACGTAAAAACATTGGTGTACTGTGTATGTTTATGATTGCTCATTTGTTCATTTTTTATTTAATCTAAAACTATCGGATGATAATGCTACATTGATATAACACTTGCATTTTGTGGTTAAAAAGGATTATTTCTCTATTATTGATTCACCCCCCCTCTCAGTAATCCAACAAAGACAACTGGGGTTGGACAATGGCCTTCCACCATGCCAATGACATTGTTAGCACCATAAGTCACCTCTGGATTGCAACAGAGGTAAGCCTAGTATCCATCAGTTATTTATGTCACAGGTTGGATGTTGGTTTGAATGTGGATGATCGATGACCAAAACTCAACAACATGAAAGAGGTTCAACATAGAACTGGATAGGAAATACACAGGGAAGTGAGGGCCACATTAACTTTAGTCAAGAAATTGAGTTAAAGCGAGAGCAAAGGGAAGACTTAAGAGAAGGGTGAAGGAGATTGCTCTGTCCATCAGGCTTTCTAGCAGCTCATTGAAGAAAACCCAAGCTCAAGAGCATTCTTGAGCTCAAATTCAAACACCAAAATATGTCTACAAGGGACACAGTTGCAACTGCAATATGATCAAACCTCATCATCCTACAACCAACAACTCGACTGGATCCTCCATGCCTGATCCATTCAATGTGAGAAGGAAACAGATGCAGAGGGAAATAAATAAAACTAACCATGATACCGCTATAATAAAACCTCCATTACAACAGTATGATGATCCTCAACTGGATCATCCATGCCTGAGTGTTTTAAACAACTTTACAGACAAAAATGAAAAAGAAAGGAAGCTGACCTCTATTAACATGAAAGTCTCAAATCTATTACATAACTAGAGAATAGCTCTGGTAGGACAAAATTACAGATTGGGAGCTCTGCTCCACCTCCCCCCCCCCCTTACAAAATCACATAACTCTATCTATATACTAAAACATTTCACCATTCTTAGCAGAGGTGTTCTCGAGCTTCCATGGTGCCGTGTCT
Organism: Picea engelmannii; assembly: GCA_009831015.1. Lineage (NCBI taxonomy): Eukaryota > Viridiplantae > Streptophyta > Pinopsida > Pinales > Pinaceae > Picea > Picea engelmannii. The sequence goes on along the minus strand of ML783046.1, from coordinate 718,537 downwards.
TCTCAGTCAGACTGCACCTGCAGTATCCTCTACACACGCCTTACTTTGTCAGACGTGATCATGACTCTACCAGTCCCTCTGAGTCTCTGCTCTATCAAACTGTGCACACGATCTCAGAAGGCCTTAGCTAACAGTTTGCCTTCATGGTCAGATGGTTCTGACTTTTCATTCATGGGGGAGACGATGCTCCAACCACCTCCCCGCTTCATAACTTCTTCATTGGGATCAGGATGGCCCGAGTCAAACTTGGTACCTGGGAGACGTGGTTTCCTCTCCTTGGTCATCTGTTTCTTTGTTGAACCTTTGCAGAGGGACTTGGTTGGTGGACGTGGATGGAGATGACAAGGATGAGGCGATGGGCATGAATGACAGGCTACTAGGTATGCATGGGCGCTGAGGTGTAAAGGTGCAGGGTGATGCAGCAGAGGGAGAGGACATGGAGGCAAAGGGGAGGCTGCGGTGGTGTGTGATTGTTCTGGGGACACGACGACATGACAGAGGTGACATGGAGAGAAATGGAACATGTTTCAGGAGGTGAGAGGAATCGAAGGGGGGAAGGAGTAGGTGGAGGTGACATGGAGGGGAAGTGGAAAACGCATGTAGGGATGTGAGAGGGGGAGCGAGAGCAGGAGATGTGACATACATAGGGGGG
>ML783046.1:685428-706060 GCA_009831015.1 Picea engelmannii | reverse complement strand
TTTTTTTTTTTTTTTTACAGAGTTATACTCTAGTATGAAGAATACTTTAGAGAGAAAATGCCCAAATGCTTAACCAGAAAGAAATGTGTATTTACTTGGCAACCCAAACACAGTTGCACGACAATAGATATTGTCTGTTTTAATTTGTTTATGTTTCTATCCCCAAGGGTTAGGTATTCAAGGGTTCTATAGGCAAGGGTTTTCCCTATGCTATATCTCTCTAATATACGTGTCGGGTCCAACAGTAGTACTCGGCCCAATATCTCAGGGTAACTAACTAAGGAGGATAGATCGTAACCTTAGTCGTACTACCCGTCTACCTAGGTACTAGAGAGTATCTTCCCGAGTGTTGTTCTCGGTGACACTATAGCAGTCAGGAGGCCGATCGGTTTATCTAAAGAGGGCTTCAGGTAATCTAGGACGATTCGTACATAGGTGTTGTTTGATGCACTACCACTCGAAGGGGTACTACCATGGGTTACAAGGGTGGCCAACAGATGTGCGCTTAAGTACCACTTTTATTTCCTGCGTGTATGAATCCCTCAACCACGGGTTTATGCATGTAACAATAGATCTCTGTGGCTTAAAGATGTTGGAATATGTCTCTACCCTGAAAAAACAATTAACACACACTTTCTACCGAGGAAAGTGCTCTGATACCACTTGTAATATACCAGATATAAAATGTATGCAGAACAAAAATAAAATGCTAGTAATGGCATAATAACAACAATATAACCAGAACATTCACCACAATAACACTGAAATGATATAAGAATAACAACAAAAATAGCACTTTGAATCTGAAAGCAATGTTCACGGGCCTCTTTGAGGGGGCAACCTCTATTTGAGCAGAGCTCTATTACAATAATATCCAAGCTAGGGTTCTCATACCCTCGACTCCTATTTATACTAAAAAGAAGCATCTAGAGGAAGATCCTTCTAGAAGCGGAAGCTTCTATTAGGTCTTCTTACATCCGCCTTATTCTATTTTATTGAAAGGCCTTATTAATATTGACCTTTATTACATCCGAATATATTGTTCTACCTATGTGCGGGTTAGGACCCTAATAGCCATATAGTCGAGAGGTGATTCAGGGGAAGCGACAGATGCCCATAGAAAAGACGTTGTAGATAGAAAATATTTTGGATCAGAAGATTGCTAAGAAAACCAAGAGAAAAGTTTATTATGAATACTGGTTAAATGGAAAGACCATCTAGTAGAAGATGCCAATTGGATAACTAAAATTGATATCCATAATCATGGAAAGAAAGTAGAGGAGCTCATGGACAAGAGTCCATGAATCATTTTGTCTAGAGGAGCATGATGCAGGAGCATCTCCATCAACATTCAATGAGGCGCAGTTGAATATGTCCCAGTGCTAGGCGCAACACACTTAATTAGTTTGGATTCCAAGGAGAGTGCACCACTTTAATGTTTTGAAAGTATTGTAATTAAATATCCCAATATATCTTGAATCTTGAGCCATTGTATGTGGCACACGAGAATGTGTTTTATTTTAATACACATAGGAATGTACACATTTTGAGCACCGAATCATATCTAGATTGTAATATCTCATTTATTGTAACAATCCTTAATGGTAGGATGCTTTAATTATGACATGAAAGCACTAGGATAGTCTAGAGGGAAAGCTCGAGAATCCCCCTCTTATATAAATGTATGTAACCTATGCCCAAAAGAGGTTGTTGAAGTTGTTATTTCTGCGGAAGAGAGTTGTATAAAGTTGTTGAAAAAGAGAAGTTGAAGGTTGTTGAAATATTTGTAAACATTTGTTGAAGGAATATAGAAGAGGAGATTTTCTTCCAATTTAAGTTTGCTTATCTATAATTCACTGGGTATTTTTATGTTATTTATTTTTTTGTTTGTATGTGTGTGTATCTTATGGTTGAATGAATGAACCCTTAATGGTATTGTAAGCTTCAATTGTTTCTCTTCTAAAATCCTGGTGCAAGGAGTGCCTAGTGCCCATGCAAGGAGTGTGAATACATATTTGTTTACAGGTTTGATAGCTCGTGAGAGATTGCATAACTTTACGCAGAGAAAGTGCAAGGAGTGCACATATACTCACCAGAGTATAAAATCTCGAATAAGAGACCAATGCAAAGTGTGCATAGTGTCAACACTTAGTTAAGTGTTGGAAAAATCTCAGAGGAGAGATAGCGCAAATAATACGTAGGAGACTTTCTTAAGTACCAAGTTTAGGAGAGAGAGAGAGAGTGCAAGGATTGCGCAGGAGATTTTCTTAAGTCTCATGCTCAAGAGAGAAAGCGAAAGGTGTGCACTAGGGTTCGAGTCCCTTAAGTTGATGAAGCTCAAGAAGAATAGTGAGCATAAGTATTTGGATAAAGAATCATTTTTTTTGGAGGGTGAGTGAACGAGATCTGTTTGGAGTTAAACGAGTCTCTCATAGCCATTGGATTAGGGAAAGGTGTTGGATTACTAAGAGGGCGGGTGAATCAGTAATAATGCAATTATAATCCTTTTTATCCAAATTGATCCAAGTGTTATATCAATGTAGTATTATTATCCAATAATGAGCAATAAGAAATGAACAATCACACACATACACAATACACCGATGTTTTATGTGGAAACCCAAATCGGGAGAAAACCACAGAATGATTTTTCTTATATGTCTTGAAGAATTACATTCATTGGAAGAACCAACTTCCTTTGTTTTCCAGCTGCAATTGGAAGGAGGTTCCAACCCCCTAGTTTATCAGGCTACAACCCGAGAGAATCTCCAACTCCCCAATTATCTGGCTAAAACCAGAAGGAGGGTACAACCCCCCATGTTTTCCGGCTACAACCAGAAGGTGGCTACAACCACTTGTCCTTGCCTCGTCCTGCCACCCTGAAGTAGAAGTAGTATGATGGAACCACTGTCAACCTATCATTGTGAGATATACTATTGTACAACTGTATCAACCTGTACCATTGACCTATATCCAATCTGTACAATTTCCCTATAATCAATCTGTACTTGAACTAAACATGTATCTACAAAATTACAACAGATACGCGACCTGTAGTGATGTAGCCCATGTATGGATGTGCCCTATCTATTATGCAGCCCATGTATGTAATCACCCTATCTGTTATGCAACCTGCGTATGCCTTCTGAAACAAGGGTTTCCTTTCACTTGAAAACTTTTGACCCTCTATAAATTATTTCACATAGATCTGTAACCTGTCACTATATCCAAACTGTAACTGTACCATGTGCATGCATCATCATACATAACCTCTACTCAAGGGAAGTATGTCTCTCTCTAGTCATGTGCCATATAGATATGTGTAATCATGAACAAGCATAATATCCCTCACATGATATTAGTCATCAACCCCTTTATGATATTCAACTTCTCAATACATCAATAAATACAAGATCTCAACCATGTACCATAAAAACTCTTAGCCATATGCGAAGAAATACAAGATGTGCCTCAACAAGAAGTATCAATGATAAATATACCAACACTATATTTCTGTAGATCTGACTTATACAGAAGATCTCATGTAGCCACTAGTCTCTCTAGGGAGAATCCTCAAATATCCACTCCCATTCCTCATGCATACATCAAAATCCAACTATTCATAGAAATAAGACATACCTTTTGAACCAATGGATGGATTTGATGTATCTAAGCACTCTAGACCTTCCTGGGAACTTAATCTCAAAATCTAGAACCTTTGCACCTTCATATTATCAAGTTTCGTGGCTTTATCAACATGTACTCACCCTATACACAACCAACCCGCATACATGCTCACCCTATACACAGACAACCCGCGTACATGTACACACCTTATACATAGCTAGCCCGCATAAGTACTCACCCTATACATAGCCAGACCAGGTATGTGTACTCACCCTATACACAGACAACCCACATACACCTCAGAAAATAGGGTTTTCTGTGAATCCGAGAATTTCATCGTCAACCCTTCGTGCTACCTCAAACATTCGCCACTTCATATGTATCCACAAGTATTTACAAGAAGCTTTATACAAGAAAATAGATATACAATATGTACAAGTGTGTTTTTATGAGTGAGATTTGTCTCTTATTTATATCTTCATGTAGCTTTACACTTTCCTTATTTTAGGGCTTCTTCATTTAAAATAATTTCTTTTTGCAAAGAACTTTGACTCTTGGGGGCTTCTATAAGACTCATGAGGGTTCTCCAACTTCATATGGTCATAACTCTCTAACTATGAGGAGTTATGTGACATTTCACATACCACTGAAAATGGCATGACAAGCACTATCCATCTAGGATAGTTTCACTCACAAATTCACTATCCTTCATCTCATTATTCCTCAAATAAGAATGGGTTCTCTCACTTCACAAAGAGTCTTCCTGTGAGGGCTTTCACCATAAGGGGATGAATTTGGAGTTCATCCATTTTTACTTCTTATCAACCATGAAAAGACAATAATGAGTCATCTTTACATCAAACAATCTTGGGTCCATTACCCAAACCTTGTGCCACGGGGATTTCTTCAAGGGTTAACATCAATGACAACCAACCTTAATCAACAATCTCCCCCTTTTGCATTGATGGCAACACTTTGATGCAATAATGAAATCATATCACTCATGCTCCCCCTGGAACCATGCCTCTATCCTCTGTATCTGACAAATCTGCTCCCCCTGGAACCATGCCTCTATCCTCTATCTATGTCCTCTGTATCTGATAAATCTTTCCCCCTTTGTCATCAATGGAAAAGGTATCTTTCCATCCCGGGTTTCTCCCCCTGACTGAACTTTCCTCTCATAGTGCTTCCTCGTGTAAATCTAAGACATATAAGATAAGCATTCAAAAAACATTCTTTTTGGCGTAGAAATAACTCCAAGTCTCTAGCAAAGATATTCAAAGGATTCTCATGGAAGTGGTTTTGTGAAGATGTATTCCACTTGTTCTTTTGTTCCCACATACTCAACTCTGATGTTCTTTTCTGCAACCTACTCCTGTAGAAAGTGATACTTGATTGTAATGTTCTTTGTCTTGGAGTGCATCATCGGGTTCTTCAAGATACTGATGGCACTTGTATTATCACAATAAATTGGAATGGGCTCATCATACTCAACCTATATATCTGTCAGAGTTTGTTTCATCCAAAGAACCTATGTACAACATGATGTTGGTGCAATATACTCGGCCTTGGTTGTAGATAAAGATACTGGTGATTATTTTTTGCTTAGCCATGATACCAAACACTCACCTAAGTAGAACGTTTCTCCATTGGTGCTTCGTCGGTCATCAATACAACCTGCCCAATATGCATCTGTGTAGGCAATAAGTCATAGATCTTTTCCTTTTGGATACCATAATCCAAACTCTTCTGTTCCTTTGAGATATCTGAAAATCCTCTTTACTGCTAATACATGTTATTGCTTTGGTGTTGCTTGAAATCGTGCCACCTATCCAACTGCCTTCATTACATCTAGTTTGTATGTTGTCACATATAGTAAGCTGCCAATCATTGACCTGTATTGCCTCTAATCCATAGACTTTGAATCATCATCTTTTCTCAACTTACAACTGGTTTGCATGGGAGTGATAATTGGTTTGCAATCTTCCATTCCGAACCTCTTTAGCATTTCTATGATATACTTGGTTTGAGAAATAAAAAATCCTCGGTTTCTTTGACATATCTAAAGTCCCAGAAAGAAGGATAGTTCTCCAAGTAAGGACATTTCAAATTCATTATGCATATCTTTTGCAAATTTCTGGCTTAATCTGTCATCATCACTACCAAAAATAATATCATCAACATAAACTTCAATTAATAAAATATTACCTTGACTTACCTTGATGTAGAGGTTGTTGTCTGCACTTCCTTTTCTGAACCCTGCTTGATGTAGATACTTATCCAGTCTGGAGTACCATGCTCTAGGAGCTTGTTTTAGACCATACAAGACCTTCTTTAATTTACACACATAATATGTGTTCTCTGACAACTGAAATCCTTCTTGTTATTCAATGTAGACTTCTTCTTCAAGTTCCCCATTTAGAAAAGTTGATTTTATGTCCATCTAATATACTTTAACATTTTTGGAGCATGCATAAGCTAAAAGCAAATGGATTGCTTCCATTCTGGCAACTGGGGCAAATTTCTCTTCAAGGTCGATTCCTTCAATCTGTGCATATCCTTTAATACCAATCTATCTTTGTTCCTTGTAACCTGTCCATATTCATTCAATTTATTCCTGAAAACCCATTTTATGTTGATCACAATCTTATTCTTTGGTCTTGGAACCAATTCCCAAGTGCCATTTTTCTCTATTTGATCGAATTCTTAATCCATGGACTTATTGTAAAATTCATCGTTGTTGGCTTCTTCAAAAAAATTTGGTTCAATTGTAGATAAGAGTGCCGGGTGTGTTTGTTCTGGTGAACGGATTCTTCTTCTAGTCTGAACTCCTGCATCCTTATTCCCGATAATTTGATCTGAAGGATGATTCTTTTGTACTCGTTGATTGGGTGTCTTTGGAGACACTTGTTGAAATTTCTCTTCTGCTTCTGTCAGATTCTCTTCATCTTCCTCTTCTACTTTTTTTTCATAATATTCTTCGAAATTATTTTCCATTGATTTGTTTTCTTCTTCCTTTGATTATGGTCTGCATGTTTCATCAATTGTTACGTTGATGCTTTCCACAACTTTGTTTAATCTTAGATTGTAACACTTGTATTCTTTCCTTGTACTTGAGTAACCAACAAGTATTCCTTTGTCCACACGAGAGTCAAACTTTCCCATTCTGCCATCTTCTCTTTTGATGTAGCATTTCCTTCCGAAAACTCTAAAGTGCTTCACATTTGTTGGTCTTCCTTTCCATAGATTGTAGGGAGTTTTATCAGTGTTGTTTATGAGAATTAATATGTTTTGAATGTGAAATGTTGTATGCATTGCCTGTGTAAAAAATATATCTGTCAATTTGGAATCCATTAGCATTATTCAAGCCATTTCTTGTACTGTCCTATTCTTTCTTTCAACAACTCCATTCTGTTGAGGTGTCCTAGCAACGAAGAATTGCCTTTTTATTCCATGACTACTGCAGTAGTCCATAAATTACTTTGAAGTGAACTCTCCTCCATTATCATATATCAAGCATTTGATTCTTGAATCCATCTCATTTTCAACCATTTCCTTGTAGATCTTGAAGTTTTCAAAAGCTTCTGACTTGTTCTTGAGAAAGCAAACTGCACTCATTCTTGTATAATCATCAAATAATAACATAAAATATCTCTCACCTTTTAAGACCTTTGTTGCAGTTGGTCCAACTAGATCAGTATGCACAATTTCCAGTGGTCTTGTTGTTGAATATTCCTTTGATTTGAACCTGGTCTTTGCTTTGTTTCCTTGTTGACAATGCTTGCATAAAGTGTTGGTTGGTTTCGTGATCTGGGACATTTCTCTGACTTTTTCTCTTTTGCTGACTTTGAAAAGGTTATCAAAGTGCATGTGACCCATTCTTCTATGCCATAGCCAAATTTCATCTTCCTTTCCTAGACAACACTTTTCATTTCCAATTTCACTTAACACATATATGTTGTTTGAAGTTCTTGCAGTTGTACCAACCAATTTCCCTGAACCTTCTCTTAGTATCTCACACTTTTGTGAATCGAAAGTAACTTTATGACCTTGGTCACACATTTGAATCGCACTTAGAAGATTATGTTTCATATCTTCTACCAGTAGAACATTTTGTGCCTTTTCATTCTTGTTCCCAATTCAGACTGTGCCTTCTCCAATGATTTTGGCTGAATTATCATTTCCGAAGGAGACTGGTCCATTTATTTCCTTTCGCAATGTAAGAAATTTGTCTCTATCACTTGTCATATGTTTTGAACACCCACTGTTAACATACCAACCGTGTTTCTTATGCTTAGCTTGCAGAGCGACTGTGCATTCTTCATTGCTATACTGATCTTGCTTTCTTATCCATGTCATTTTCTAAGGTTCTTGTCTTTGATTGTTGTTATTCTGTCAGAGGTTCTTTAGGAGGGATTGCCATTCTGCAATCTTTGGCCACGTGTCCAAAATTGTTACATTTGTAACATTCCACTTCAGTGATCCAAGATTCAAACCTATTGTAACTTCTTCTTTGTGTTCACTAGGTCTTCTTGAATAACCCTTTTGTTTATGACTCTCAAAGTTGTTATTTCTCATGTTGTTAGCTCTGCAATTTACAACGTTATGTCCAAAATTATTACATGCATAACATAAACCAAAAAATATAGTTTGATACCTGGGAGTTGAAGATCGTTGAAAGGAGGTGATCTTATGAATCCTTCTTCTTCTTGAGGCCTGTCTGTCTGTTGTTGATTCTGAAATCTGAATCTTCTCGGTGGAGGAGTGTCCATGTAATCTTCCTTGTATATATTCACATTCCCTTTGATTTTTTCTGCATAGCTTTTTGGATTTGTTTCTTGCTTTGTTGTTTTGGAGCTTGATCCCTTTTCTGTCTGATTGTATCCATGTCCAGACTTGTCAAAATGAGATTTTTGACTGTTGATAATGTCATCCAGAACTTTTGAGCTATTCTGTATATTTTTATTTTGAATATCCTTTCTTAGTGTGACAATCTCTGCTTCCAAGTTTCCAATGCTCTTGCTATTTTCTTCTAGTTGTTCTTTGAGTGCTTCTTCAATTCTTTTATCTTCTTCTATTTGAATCTTCAATTTTGTGATCATTTGTTTTAGTTCTCGAGTGCCCTTTTTCTTGTCTAGTTCTCCTTGTAGTTTCTTGTTTTTCTTCTTTTCTCTTCTGATAACTTCTATGACACACATTAATCCTTATCGATAGTCAACTTATGCCTCTTCAATTTCTTCTTCGATTTCTTCATATCCTTCTTTAGCTTCTTCATATTCTTCTTCGGAGTCTTCTTTTTCAGAATATTTTACTGCCATGAATAGAACTCTTCTTGTCTCACTGTCATTGATTTCATCTTCATTTGATGATGAGATGTCTTCTTTGATGCATAAGCTTTTCTTGAAATATTTCTTTGTAGTTCTTTTGCCTTTATATGTGTGTTTGCCTTTTGAGAAACTTTCATCATTTCTCTTTTTCTTATGAGGACATTTGTTAGAAAAATGACCAATACCATCACAATTAAAACAAATTAAAGGAATCTTACCTCTATACCTACCATTGGTTCCCTTGTTCAGTCTTTTGACGAAGTTGGCCACGTCTTCATCATCTTTCGAGACGTCGTTGTTGCTGCTACATTCTTCTTATTCATTTTTCTTCTGCTTTGATCTTTTGGATTCTTTGAAGGTTGCTTCTTTTATATATGGATTTTTCTGTTCAATTCTCATTTCATATGTTGTGAAGATTCCATGCAATTCATCCATTCTTATTGACTTTAGATCCGATCTTTCTTCTAGTGTTTATATCTTAGGGTTGAATCTCATAGGAAGAGATCTTAGTACCTTTTGAACAATTATAGATTCTTCGATTTCTTCTCCCAATCCTTTGATTGCATTTATTGTTTCATCGACTCGTAAGAAGTAGGCTGCGATATCTTCATCTTCCTTCATTTTTAGTTTCTCGAACTGACCTCTGTAAGTTTGAAGCTTTGTTTCTTTGACTTTTGTATCTCCTTCATAAATATTTTGAAGTTTCTCCCAAATTTATTTAGCGTATTTACAGTGTAAAACTTTGGTGAATACCGTATTATTGAGACCATTCAAAAGTGCATTTGTGGGTTTGGAATTATTCTCACCGAGTTTTATCGCTTTGTCATTTGTTGGTGGAACTGTTGGTGCTATGTATCCATCTACAATTGATTTCCAAAATGCATACTTCTGTCCATCAAACTATAGTATTCCATTTTTGTAAAAGTTGGTACTCTCCATGATCTACCTTTTAATGGTTAAACTGATTTTTGAAGGAACTTGCTCTGATACCAATTGTTGGATTACTGAGAGGGGGGGTGAATCAATAATAGTGCAATTATAATCCTTTTTATACAAATTGATCCAAGTGTTATATCAATGTAGTATTATTATCCAATAATGAGAAATAAGAAATGGACAATCGCACACATACACAGTACACCATTTTTTTACGTGGAAACCCAAATCAGGAGAAAACCACAGAATGCTCTTTCTTATATTGCTTGAAGAATTACATTCAATGGAAGCACCAACTTCCTTTGTTTTATAGCTGCAACTGTAAGGAGGCTCCAACCCCCTAGTTTCTCATGCTACAACTTGAGGGAAGATCCAACTCCCCAATTCTCTGGCTACAACCAGAAGGAGGGTACAACCCCCTATGTTTTCTAGCTACAACCGGAAGGTGGCTACAACCACTTGTCCTTGCCCCATCCTGCCACCCTAAAGTAGAGGTAGTATGATGGAACCACTGTCAACCTGTCACCGTGAGATATACTATTGTACAACTATATTAACCTATACCACTGACCTGTATCCAATCTGTACAACTGCCCTGTAATCAATCTGTACCTAAACTGAACATGTATCTACAAAATTACAATAGATACGTGACCCATAGTGATGTAGCCCGCGTATGTATGTGCCCTATCTATTATGAAAACCGTGTATGTACACCCCCTATCTGTTATGTAGCCTGTGTATGCCTTCTGAAACTAGGGTTTCCTTTCACTTGAAAACTTATGACCCTTAGTAACTTCTTTCACATAGATCTATAACCTCTCACTGTATCCAGACTGTATATGTACCCTGTGCATGCATCCTCATACATAACCTCTACTCAAGGCAAGTATGTCTCTCTCTAGTCATGTTCCATATAGGTATGTGTAATCATGAACAAGCATAATATCCCTCACATGATATTAGTCATCAACCCCTTTATGATATTCAACTTCTCAATACATCAATAAATACAAGATCTCAACCATGTACCATAAAAACTCTTAGGCATGTGCCAAGAAATACAAGATGTGCCTCAACAAGAAGTATCAATGATAAATATACCTCAGACATTCACCACTTCATATGTATCCAAAAGTATTTACAAGAAGGTTTACAAAAGAAAATAGATATACAATATGTACAAGTGTGTTTTTATGAGTGAGCTTTGTCTCGTATTTATATCTTCATGTAGCCTTACACTTTCCTTATTTTAGGGCTTCTTCATTTAAAATAATTTCTTTTTGCAAAGTACTTTGAATCTTGGGGGCTTCTATAAGACTCACGAGGGTTCTCCAACTTCATATGGTCATAACTCTCTAACCGTGAGGAGTTATGTGACGTTCTACATACCACCAGAAACGGCATGACAAGAACTATCCATCTAGGATAGTTTCATTCACAAATTCATTGTCCTTCATCTCATTATTTCTCAAATAAGCATGGGTTCTCTCACTCCACAAATCATCTTCCCGTGAGGGATTTCACCATAAGGGGACCACTTTGGAGTTCATCCATTTTTGTTTCTTATCAACCATGACAAGACAATAATGAGTCATATTTACATCAAACAATATTGGGTCCATTACCCAAACCTTGTGCCATGGGGATTTCTTCAAGGGTTGACATCAATGACAACCAACCTTAATAAACACAAGGAGAACGACTGTTAGTTTCCTAATTCCTTCATACTTCGTTGCTCCGACAGTTTCTAAGTAACTATTGTAAGTAAGGTGAAATTTTTGAAGACCGAAGTAGATCCTAACAGTTAGTGTTGGGTAAATGTGTCCATAGATCACCGAGTATTCTGAGTTTTGCAGTCTAGGTGATTGTATGTAAAAGTTGGTTTTGCGTGGGATTCCTCAAAGTCCTGAAGCTTAGATTCAATCTTGACCATCCGTCGACGGGTAAACGAGGACCGTAGATACCGGGGAATTCGACATTTGAAAAATTGGGAGGAAGCGTTGGTTAAGGTTAGAAAATTTATGAAGCCCAGATTCCATAGTGAACATAGAACGTTGATCCAAGGAAAAGGTCAGTCGTCCGATCTATGAATATGGCCTTCGCGAGTTCAAATATGTTACAAGTTGAAGTGGAGAAAACTCCCGAAGCCCAAATCTCAAGAGCGCCATAGTTCTCGTTGTTTAAATGGGTTAGCCCAAGGTTTGAGGCCCAAGGTCACGTGAACGAATTCAATGTTCAAGCAGGCCCTCAAAGATACATATTTTCACTCAACAATGAAGGAAAAAAGCATGTGGTAAGAATTCTAAGGGTTATGTGAGGACCTGAGAGTTGTTTCGGGTCCTGTGTAAAACAATCCTTAGACCGGGAGGTCGTGCAAGCCCATGGGAGTGGTGGGGTTTTGCATTAAATTTTAAGGAATCACAAACTACTAGCTTGATGAGGCCATTATGTTCTAGTACCTCATTCTTACCTCTCTTTACCTTTCTGCTCATCTCTCTCAGGGACTGCAAGAGACAAAATGGGATACTTAAATTTTGTTTAGTATTTTGGTGAAATAAATGTCTTAGATGGTGTAAAAATATGAATTTATATGCATAGAACAAACTTAGTCTTCCATCACAAGTAATATATCTGAGAAAATGGTATGCCACTTTAGGCCATGGCTCAAGCAAGAATTCCCTCTTCACCCCATTCTTGTCCACTAAAAGCTGCTCACAAATGATAAATGAGATGAAGTCGTAGTCGATAAGAGATTAATATCCTACATGATCCTTTATTGAATATCAACTACGACTTCATCTCCTTTATTTATATTTCTATGTGATTGATTGTCTTATATGTGAGGAATTGGTTTAATATTGGAAGCCTTTTAAGGAGATAATGGACCACATGCAAAGTGTTCAGAAAGGAGATCATTACCCACAATAAAAGGAATACTCTAGAAGATTCTATAATTTATTGTGGGGACTTTTGGAAGGAAATTTAGAGTGATAAAATTTGTTCTAAATGCTACTTTTGAACCATTTGAAGATGATCATAGCTTCAAGTCATGACATGGAGTAGGAAATGCAATGGATTGGAACTGCAAAACATATAACAAGCATACCTTGCGATATAAATGATTGAAAATCAAGCCCTTAATTTAGGGAAATCGATCATTCTCTACATGATATTTCCATAAAACATCTAGCATGTCCTTCATCCCTCTTTTGCACATGCAACTGTAAAATAGGCACCCAATTAACAATTACTAATAGAATAAAACCAATGAGCTAACTAGACTATAAAAAACACGTCAAAACCATTACCTTATCAATGTCCTTTCTCCAGGTCCATCATCCCATACAACTTGATAAGATTTTTCCACAGTTTTCATTTCCATTTCCAAGACCTATAGAAATCATCAAAGACAAAATTTGTATATGAGTAAATAATATATAAGAAAATAAACAAGAATTTAAACATGTAAAAGACTCTAGAAATACTAAAGTGGAATAGCTTAATGAGATTCTCTTTATTTCGAGAATATGTTATTCCCTACTGAACAGAGCCAACCACGTGAATGTGGAAGTTCATATGACCCCTCTCCCCCCCCTCACATCGCTCTCAATTCCCCATACCCAATAAATTATTTCTTTTACATAGAAAACATATAAACATTCATGCATAAGTAAGGAAGTCATGAAAACATATAAACATATAAACATTCATGCATAAGGAGGAAAGTCATATAAAAATTCATTCATATTAATAACGATAGTCATCAAAATACAAGTCATAAATTTATACAATCAATTTATTTTTGTTTTTGTTTTTTTTCTCATAAAACACACGAGTGGGATATCATCATCCTCATATGGCAATGTGTTTCTTGTTCCCTATCCTTGTATTGATTATGTTTCCATGCCCTCACGTACCATACTCCTGGTACGTCAATGGTTAGGGCATGGAGGCAGCTGCAAATGGGCGTCAGCTACACAACGAAAATAATCATATTTATATGATAAAATATTATGAATTAACTATTTCATTATTTTGAATAACATTACAATATTACTGTTTACCTTTCTGTCTAGTTGTGAAAATTGGTATGTTCATTGCTTGTGTCATTTGTTCCTCTTGCAGTTCACCCTCATGAGTTACATGCTCTTCCATTGAAAGAAGAAACTTTATAAGTACACGTCAACAAATAAATATCTATAATCATAATAGATACTTCTATTTCTAAATCATACATACCCGAATGAGTAGTTTTCTCCCCAATATCATGTGATAGGTGCTCCCCACTATCAACTGGTATTTGTTGAGTACTTCTACCCTCACTGCTTTGGTTGCCCTCCTTCTTAAAAAACACATAAACATTTAGTTATTGGTGATACAATCAATCATGAAAATATTTTACAAGTATAACATCAATGCCAAAGGGGGATATTGTTGATTATTGGGGTTGGTTGTCATTGATGTCAACCCTTGAAGAAAGTTTGGTAGCGAATTTCGGTAGCACAAAGGTTTGGGTAATGGACCCAAGTTTGTTTGATGGATAATGGTATGATTTTTAATATATTTGAAGGTACGAATATTCTATATGGATAGTACATGTCATGCCATTTCTGGTGGTATCTGGAACGTCCCATAACTCCTCACGGTTCGAGATTTATGGCCATGTGAAGTTGGAGAACCCTCATGAGTCATCTAGAAGCCCCAAAAGGTCAAAGTAGTTAAAGTGGTTGCAAAGAAGAAATTATTTAAATAATAAAGTGAAGTGATGAGTTTACTATAAGTCAAAGTGGATACAAAAGAAATTATTTAAATAATAAAGTTAATGGAGAAATTACTAAGTGGACAAGTGGTTAGAAGTGGGTTAGCCCTAAAATAAGCAAAGTGGTTTAAGAGATTTTAGAAGGTAACTAATAAAGTGAAGTGATGAGTGTACTATAAGTCAAAGTGGATACAAAATAAATTATTTAATAATAAATTTAATGGAGAAATTACTAAGTGGACAAGTGGTTAGATGTGGGTTAACCCTAAAATAATGAAAGTGGGTTAAGATGGTTAAAAGGTAACCCCTTGAGGAAGCTACATGAAAGTATAAATAAGAGGCAAGGCTCTCTCATGTTAATCACACTTGAGCATATTGAATATATATAAGTGAGTAAGGTAACCAAATGATATGTAAGCTTAATTTTAGAGGGAAGGTGAAGTAAAGAAGACCGAAATTCAAGGGAGGATAAATTGTTTTGATGATGCTTTCGAAGGTATGTTATTTACTGGTCATCTCACAATTTGTGCAATAATTTTGTTTCTAGAATGATTCAGAATGTGAAATTGGGAGGCAGTTGAGGAAACATATCCAAGTAGCTGTGATAAAAAAATTTAGCTTGTGGGTCATTGTATTTTTGGATTTACACTCCGTGGAAAATTGGGTTTATGGCTAGTCCTAAAACTAGTCTAAAATAGGTGTTTCTGGTAAAAAAGTCATAACTTATTAATAACAGATCCAAATTCAGTAAGACCAAATGTATTGGTTATAGTACGGTCTCGAGTATTCTGTGTACCATTTTTAGATCCATACAAAAAATATTCCGTGTGGGGCACATTCTAGAAGTTATCTTTCTAGAATAAGTCAAAATTCAACAAGGTATGCCATTTTTTCTATAACTACTTTTTTTAGAGGTTCCAAGTAGTGAAACCTGGAGGAATTGCATAAACGACACTAAAGAACATTGTGTAATATTTTCAGATCTGTATTCATTACAAGTACATATTTATGATTATTTCAAGTTAGGGTTGTTGACTAATCCAAAATTAGTCATGTGAGACTAAATTAAAGTTTGATGAAAATGCTAGTCTCTTGTTGTTAAAGATTAAGGAAGGTTTGCAGGCATGTGATGATATACACCAGGTCTATTACAGAGTTAAAAATCATATTTGGATGATGAAATTGATGAGGAATTTTGGTTGAGGTACATGTTGGGTACATGGTTGAGACAAGTAGTTGATGAGTTGGCACATACATGAGGTGTATATTTGATGATGTTGGTACATCTTGATGAGTCATAGTTTATGTGTATTTGATGCACGATTGGTACATATTTGGTGCATGGTTGATGCACTCATTGATGGTACAGGTTGAGGTACAGTTTGGTGCATGGTTGATGCACTTGATTATGGTACAGGTTGATTATAGGTTCTTTGGATAGGTTATTGTGACATGTTATTTGTACAGGTTTGGTGCATGGTTGATGCATTTGTTTATGGTACAGGTTGAGGTACATGTTGATGTATGGTACATGTTGGCACAGGTCATTGGTACAGGTTGTTACAGGTTGATTACAGGTTGATTGGTACATGTTTTCAATAGTATATCTCACAGTGATAGTGTGACAGTGGTTCCATCATTCTACTTCTACGTCAGGGTGGTTGGACAGGGAAAGGAAAAGTGGTTGTAGCCACCTTCTGGTTGTAGCCAGATAACATAAGGGGTTGTATCCTCCTTCTGGTTTTTTCTAGAAAAATGGGGAGTTGGAGCTTCCCTCAGGTAACCTCAGAAACTAGGGGGTTGTAGCCTCCTTCTGGTTGTATCATATATCAACCATTTCCTATTCCAGACAGGTCGTAGGATGTTATAAGTATGGATTTTTTTCTGGGATTGCCAAGAACCTAGAGGGGAAATGATTCAATCTTTGTGGTGGTTGACATATTTTCAAATATGGTGCATTTTATACTATTTCACAAAACCAGGGATGCTACTCACATAGAAAATTTGTTTTTCAAGGAGATTGTGAGATTGCATGGAGTACCCAGGAGTATATTTTCAGACATAGATACCAAATTTATGGGACACTTTTGGAGGACCTTGTCAAAGAATTTGCGGACAAATTTTTCTTTCACTTCAGCGTATCACCCTCAGAAAGATGGACAGACTGAGGTAGTGAATCAAAGCTTAGGGAATTTTCTAAGGAGTTTGGTCACTGAACATAACAGTCAGTGGGATCAAATTTTTCCTCAAGCAGATTTTGCATATAACAACTCACCAAATAGGAGTATTGGTAAAAGTCCATTCAAGATAATATATGGAATGCATCAAAGAGGAATTTCAGAATTGAGATATTTGGGACAAACTAAATTTCAAAGTGCAGGAGTAGAATATTTTGTTGCAGAAATGAAGAAGTTGTATGACAAATCAAAAGCCAGCTACAGGATAACAGCGAGAGATACAAGAGAAGAATATATCAGAGAAGAAGATAGGTGAATTTTTAGATTGGAGATCAAGTCTTTGCACACTTGAGGAAGGAAATATTTCCGAAAGGAAAGTATAATAAGTTGAAGATGAAGAATATAGGACCTTGTAAGATCCTTAGAAAATTTTCTACAAATGCTTATGAGATTGACTACCATAGGACATTGGAATATCACCAATATTCAATGTAGCATACTTATACCCTTACAAGATGGATGACATAGAAGGGACATATAGTCGAGAGGAGATTCAGTGGAAGCGACAGATTCCCATAACAGAGAAGTTGTAGATAGAGAATATTTTGGATCAGAGGATTGCTAAGAAAACCAGGAGAAGAGTTTATTATGAATATCCGGTTAAATGGAAAGATCATCTAGTAGAAGATGCTAGTTGGATAAATAAAACTGATATCCAGAAGCATGTAAATAAAGTGGAGGTGCTCATGGACAAGAGTCCATGAATATTTTTGTCCAGAGGAGTATGATGCAGGAGCATCACCATCAACATTCAATGAGGCATAGTGGAAGATGACCCAGTGTCAGGCACAATGCACTTAATTGGTTTGGATTCCAAGGAGAGCATGTCACTTTAATGTTTTGAAAGTATTGAAATTAAATATCCCAATATATCTTGAAGCTTGATCCATTGTATCTGCCACATGAGAATGTGTTTTCTTTTAATACACATAGGAATGTACACATTTTGAGCATTGAATCATATCTAGATTGTAATATCTCATTTATTGTAATAATCCTTAGTGATAGGATGCTTTAATTATGATATGAAAGCACTAGGATAGTCTGGAGGGAAGGCTCGAGAAGCCCCCTATGTATAAATGTATGTAACTATGCCCAAAAGAGGTTGCTAAAGTTGTTGTTATTTCTGCGGAAGAGAGTTGTATAGAGTTGTTGAAAAAGAGAAGTTGAAGGTTGTTGAAATATTTGTAAACATTTGTTGAAGGAATATAGAAGAGGATATTTTCTTCCAATTTCTAAGTTTGCTTATCTTTGAGTCACTGGGTATTTTTAGGCTATTTATTTTTGTGTTTTTATGTGTGTGTATCTTATGGTTGAATGAATGAACCCTTAATGGTATTGTAAGTTTCAATTGTTTCTCTTCTAAAATCTCGGTGCAAGGAGTGCGTAGTGCCCATGCAAGGAGTATGAAGACATATTTGTTTACAAGTTTGATAGCTCATGAGATATTGTATAAGTTTACGTGGAATGAGTGCAAGGAGTGTACATATACTCACCAGAGTATAAAATCTTAAATAAGAGACCAATGCAAAGTATGCATAGTGTCGACACTTAGTTAAGTGTTGGAAAAATATTAGAGGAGAGATAGCACAAATAATACACAGGAGACTTTCTTAAGTCCCAAGTTTAGGAGAGAGAGAGAGCACAAGGAGTGTGCAAGAGATGTTCCTAAGTCTCAAGCTCAAGAGAGAAAGCGAAAGGCATGTGCCAGGGTTCGAGTCCCTTAAGTTGACGAAGCTCAAGAAGAATAGTGAGCATAAGTCTTTGGAGAAAGAATCATTTTGTTTGGAGGGTGAGCGAACAAGATCTGTTTGGAGTTAACAAAGTCTCTCATAGCCATCGGATTAGGGAAATGATCACGAATGTTAGTTTCATAAGTCTTTTGTACTTCGTTGCTCTGATAGTTTCTAAGTAACTGTTGTAAGTAAGGTGAAAGTCCCGAAGACCAAAGTAGATCCTAACAGTTAGTGTTGGGTACACGTGTCCATAGATCACCGAGTATTCAGAGTTTGGCAGTCCAGGTGATTGTGTGTAAAATTTGGTTTGGCGTGGGATTCCCTGAAATCCCAAGGCTTAGAGTCAATATTGACCATCCATTGATGGGTAAACGAGGACTGTAAATGCTGAGGAATTTGACATTCAAAAATTTGGGAGGAAGCATTGGTTAAGGTTAGAAACTTTCTGAAGCCTAGAGTCCATAGTGAACATGGACCGTTGATCCAAGGAAAAGGTCAATCGTCTGATCTGTGAATTCAGCCTTCTCGATTTCAGAGGTGTTACAAGTTGGAGTGGAGAAAACTCTCAAAGCCCGAAGCTTCAGAGCGCCATAGTTCCCATTGTTTAAATGGGTTATCCCAAGGTTTGAGGCCCAAGGTCACGTGAACAACTTTGATTTTCAAGCAAGCCCTCACGAATACATATTTTCACTCAACAAAGAAGGAAAAAGGCATGTGGTAAAAATTCTAAGGGGTCTGTGAGGACCTGAGAGTTGTTTCGGATCATGTGTAAAACGATCCTTAGACCAAGAGGTTGCGCAAGACCATGGGAGTGGTGGGGGTTTGCATTAACTTCTAAGGAATCACAAACTACTATCTTGAGGAGGCCATCATGTTCTAGTACCTCATTCTTACCTTTGTTTACCTTTCTTCTCATCTCTCTCAGGGACTCCAAGAGAAAAAATGGGATACTTAAATTTTGTTTAGTATTTTGGTGAAATAAATGTCTTAGATGGTGTAAAAATATGAAGTTATATGCATAGAACAAGCTTAGTCTTCCATCACAAGTAATATATCTGAGAAAATGGTATGCCACTTTAGGCCATGGCTCTAGCAAGAATTCCCTCTTCACCCCATTCTTGTCCACTAAAAGCTACTCACAGATGATAAAGGAGATAAGTCGTAGTCGATAATAGATTAATCTCCTACGTGATCCTTTATCGACTATCGACTACGACTTCATCTTCTTTATTTACATTTCTATGCGATTGATTGTCTTATATGTGAGGAATTGGTTTAATATTGGAAGCCTTTTAAGAATATAATGGACCACATGCAAAGTGCTCATAAAGGAGATCATTACCCACAATAAAAGGAATACTCTAGAAGATTCTATAATTGATTGTGGGGACTTTCTGAAGGAAATTTAAAGTGATGAAATTTATTCTAAATGCTACTTTTGAACCATTTGAAGATGAGCATAGCTTCAAACCATGACATGGAGCAGGAAATGCAATGGATGGGCACTACAAAACATATAGCAAGCATACCTTGCGATAGAAATGATTGAAAATCGAGACCTTTATTTAGGGAAATCGATCAGTCTCTACATGATATTGCCATAAACCGCCCAGCGTGTCCTTCGTCCCTCTTTTGCACATGCAACTGTAAAATAGGCACCCAATTATCAATTACTAATAGAATAAAACCAATGGGCTAACTAGACTATAAAAAACACATCAAAACCCTTACCTTATCAATGTCCTTTCTCCAGATCCATCATCCCATACAACTTGATAAGAGTTGTCCACGAGTTGCATTTCCATTGCCAAGACCCACAGAAATCATCACAGACAAAATTTGTATATGATTAAATAATATATAAGAAAATAAACATGAATTTAAACTTGTAAAAGACTCTAGAAATACTAAAGTGGAATACCTTAATGAGACTCTCTTTGTTTCGAGAATATGTTATTCCCTACTAAACAGAGTCAACCATGTGAAGGTGGAAGCTCATATGGCCCC
>ML783046.1:653087-681106 GCA_009831015.1 Picea engelmannii | reverse complement strand
AAGATGATTCAAAATGAAAATGTCTCCTTGGTATATATAGGAGAATAGGAGGTATAATTACAACTAATGGCCTAAAGCCGACATAAATAAAATAACATTACTAATATAATATGCCCCAATTAAGGGGTAATGAGCCAATATTATGGCTTAACAACCCATTTGGCGTTGGTCGACGACCTCTGCATCTTCACACACCTTCATAATGAGCCAACCTATGTTTTCCTGAGAACCCAACCTATCTGCACTTGCCAAAACTGAGTCGTACCTTACCCAACTTTGGTTGCTGCCTTTTTCCTGAGCTGTATTGAACCGTTGTTGTTGTATTCATCTTGTTGGAACTAAGTTTAAGAGTGGTTGAAGAAGTGGTTTGTTAGGCCCATGGTTGAGGAGGCAAGTTGTCAGGCCTGTCAGCAATTCTCTCCAAGTGAGAGATCATGCTGAGGAAGTGAGTTCTCTTGGAGGGATTCCCATAACTGCTATAGAGATATGAGAATTTTGGTTCAACCTGTTGCTGAAGCCCAAGGTAAGGGAGGTGGAGCAACCGATGGAATGTGTGACAGTGAAGGTGTATACTCTTGGGGTGGGGCATGCATGTGGGGAATGAAAGTCTGTGAGCAGTGGGCATAAGTGTTTCCTGGGAGAGAATCCTTCCTCTTAAGCTATGTGACTTTCCTATTAACCTTGCCTAGCCCAGGAATTCCTTTCCCAGTGGAGTTTAGTCCCAACTCAAGGGTGACCAACTGCTGAGAATGGTGAGTAGTGTGGACTAAGGCTGGGAGGTTCGTGGAAGGTCTACACACAGTTGGTGGTTTTACTCCACTTAAAATATAAGTATCATTTTCGTGCTTAATTATGTATGTTATGCATGTCTGTAATTCTTGAATTGTTTTCATGTGTTCCGTTGCATGTGGACTTACTACCAATTCCATTGAGTCTATATTGTAGCAGTAACTCTGTGTTATTTGTTTTAAATTAATTAACAATGCATGTTATATGCACACACACACGCACACACACACACACACACAAACACACACACACACACACACACACACACACACACACACACACATATGTTCCTTTGTGGCATTATTCAACATGTTAGTGGTTGGGGACGTTACAATTTGGTATTAGATCTAGAAGAGCTAACTGTTGTGTCTGAATAGTGGTGTTATCCAGCCTGTTGGTTGCTGGGGATGTTACAATTTGGTATCAAAGAGAAGGTTTCAACACTGATCCTAGATGGGCCATGTCAGTGGAAATTGTGTCTAGAGGAACCAATTTCAAACCTCAAAACATTCCTAAGTTCCAAGAGGTTATCTTGGTCTTGTTACGGAGCTCATGAGGCGTAATAAGTTTAAGAAATGACCAGAGAGAAAGAAATCAAAACATTTGTGGTGTTGGGGTTGTAGGATCTGTTCGGGAGAAGGGAAATCCTTCACGACTGTTAGATTTGGAGAAAGTGTAGGAGGGTTAACCTGGAATTCCTTCAGACTTTGTGACTTCGGTGAAGTTAGATGCAAAAACTTCTGAAGCCCGAAGTCCCAAAGAAAAAGAGCAAACGTGGCAGGGAAGGATGATGCCGCCAGGGGTGACGTGGACCTTCCTAGACATGGCACGTGCCACCACCTTAGTTGGTGACAACTATACTATGTGGACTTGGAGGGTAAAGAAGTCCGAAAATTCAGAATTCCGGAGACTAGAAGGAAGCAGACGTAAAAACTTATGAAGCCTGAAATTCTGGAGTAACATGGCATGATGATGTCATTGGGAATGATGTGTACATGTGGGATGTGTCCCACGTGTTAGAAGGCTAATAACCTTTGGATGATTGAGACGTCTAATAGAACGTGACATGTGTCACCTGTCTGAGTGGCCACGTCTCCATTTCTAATGTTTCTCCATGTGGACCTCCTCTCGGGTATGGGTGGTGGGGCCCTGATGGTCACGATAGCACCAGTTGTGAAATTCAGAGACTTGACACTTCGAAAGAATGTTTCATAAGGGAATGAAAGGAATAACTTTCAAAAGTTTTGTAATGCCGAGGTGACGAGACGTAATGACATCACCAAAGGTGACATGAGAGTGTTCATATATTAATGGTTCGGGCTGTGCGGATGTGAAATCCTTCGAAGTTCCAAAGATCTAAATCTTCGAAGTCCTGAAGCTCTGAAGCTCTAAAGTCCTGTAGCTCAAATGCCTGAATTTCCACAATGGGTGTTAGCCGTTGGATGCAAGGCAGTCATGGACTGTTGACCCACCCTACTTCACGAGTTCGTTAATCTGAAACTCTAAGAGATTGTTGTGATGTGCTTTGAAAAATTTCGAAGTGGGAGGTCTGAAGACACGATTAAGCACCTATCGATCTAGCGCTTGGACACAACCTGTGGTCGCATGGGTTTGGGGCTAAGAGAGAGGGTCTAAGGCCTAAAAATTTATTATAAAACAGAGCAGGTCTCAGAACTAAAATGGAATCTGAAAGTTTTCTTTGAATCAGATTTGTTTATGAATACTGTGGAGTTTTTTAAGGACTGATGGCCTGAAAAAATTCGGTTGATTGCACATTGTGTTTGTAGAGTTAACGATTTTCAGAACCAAACTGAATTGTTGCTTAGTGCAGAGAAATGGAAGAGACACAAAATGCTTCTAGTTTATAGAATGAAGCCAGAGGAATGGATGTCCATTTGGGAGTGGAAGGATCAAACTCCAATGGGCATGGAGAAGAGATAGATAAGGAGGGAAACATGATGAAAATCATTGAAAGATTGCAGAAAGATGTCCAACATCACCAAGAAGATAACAAAAATCTCATGAAAGACAGGCATCAACAGGGAGAATTCAACCTAAAGTTGATACAGAGCCTAGAAAGGATACAAAATAAATTGGATAAGGAGAGTGACTCCAGTAAATCAGGGAGTCATGGGTTTCCTGAAGAGAAGAGGAAATCAAGGAGTGTTGGCACACACCATCATCACTCCCAAGGGAACTCTAAGAGGAGGGCACACAGTAGTTCAAGCCCATCTCCTACCATAAAGCATAGGAGATATGGACTGGATGAAGTGAAGGGAGAAATGAACAATATTAAGCCTCCTACGTTTGATGGATAGCACCAGAAGGAGGAAGATGTTGAAACATGGCTTCTTGTCATGAGGAAATATTTCTAACTACAAAATTACTCCTCTCATGCAGAAGGAAGAATTGCAATGTATCAACTAAAAGGAAAGACATCCATGTGGTGGGATCAACTTGGGCAGGTGTAGCACATTAAAGAGAAAAATGTTACTTGGAATGAATTCAAGAAGCATTTTGAAAAGAAATACTGGACTAAGAGATACTATGACAGAAAGATGAAAGAGTTTTTTGAACTCAAGTTGGGTAGCATGTCCATTGATGAGTATGAAAGGAGATTCCTAGAGCTGTTGAAGTATGTTCCTTTCATCAGAGATGAGGCTGTCAAAATTCAAAGGTATCTGAGTGGACTACCATCTCCCATCGGTGACAAGATTCAATATGATGATCCTAAAACTATGGAAGAAACTATAAGGAGAGAAAAATTCTTATATGAGAAACAAAGAGAAAAGCCCACTTTCCAGAAGGCTTGGGAAGACAAGAACAAATTCAAGATAGATCAGAGGAAGAAGGGAACTAAGCCATCCTTTTTCAAAAATAGCCCTCAAGGATAGCCAAGTTTTAGAGAGCTCAAGAAGGCTAAAGTAGGTGGGAAAATGCCAAGACAACCACCTATGGAATGTTGGGGTTGTAAAGGAAATCATAGGTACATAGATTGCCCCCATAGAAATGACAAAGTGAGAACTATCCACAATGTTCAATAGGAAAAAACAGTTGAGAACATGGGAACAAGTGTACCAAGGATCTACGTAGCCTAGAAAAACAAGAAAGTAGAATATCAGTCACATATGATTGAAGTGGAAGGTATGATCAACAACCAAACCATTACTATTTTAATTGATTCCGGATCTATTCATAGTTATATAGATCCTAGAATGGTGGAAAGTTTGAATTTGACAAGAATCAAGCATGGAAAATCTTGGTTAGGGAAGTTGGCTACAAGATCTAAGAGAAAGGTGGTTGATTTGGTTAATTCATGTCTAGTGGACATGAATGGATTGAACACAAGGGCTGAATTGAACATCTTACCTTTAGGTTCCTATGACTGTCTAATTGGGATGGATTGGTTGGACCAAAACCATGCCATCTTAGACTGTCATAACATGGAATTCACTTGCTTGGATGAGGAAGTAAACCCAAGGAAAGTGCAGGGAATCCCAATGACAGTTACTTTCAGAGAAATCTCGGCAATGTAGCTGAAGAAGTGTTACAGGAAGGGCTGCCAAATATTTTCAGCTCATATGGAAAAAGCACCTAAGGATAAGGTGTCAAATATTGAAGACCATGCAGTCCTGGGAGATTTTGAAGATGTATTCAAGGAGGTACCAGGACTACCCCCAAAGAGAGATTTTGATTTCTCTATAAACATGATGCTTGGAGAAGCTCTAGTGTCAAAAACGCCTTACAGAATGAGTACACCAGAGTTGAAGGAGCTGCAAATGTAGCTTGAAGAAATTCTGAAGAAGGGGTATATACGCCCAAGTGTGTCACCTTGGGGTGCTCCGGTATTGTTCGTGAATAAGAAAGATGGGACGTTGAGATTGTGCATTGATTTGAGACAATTGAATAAAGTTACTATAAAGAACAAGTATCCCTTGCCAAGGATCAATGATCTCTTTGATCAGTTGAAGGATGCCAAGATATTTTCAAAAATAGATCTCAGGTTAGGGTACCACCAGGTAAGGATAAAGGATGAAGACATCGGCAAGACCACCTTTAGAAAAAGGTATGGTCATTCTGAATTCACATTGGTGCCATTTGGATTATCAAATGCACTCGTTGTTTTTATGTGCCTAATGAATGGTGTATTCAGAGAATATCTAGACAAGTTTGTCATAGTATTTTTGGATGACATCCTGGTGTATTCCAAGTCGGAGGAAGAGCATGAAAATACTCTGAAGATGGTGTTGCAGGTGATAAGAGAGCACCAGCTGTATGCCAAATTGAGAAAGTGCTCATTTTATCAAAAGCAGATCCATTACTTGGGACATATAATTTCATAGGAAGGGATAGCATTGGACCCTGAGAAGATATAGGCCATTAGAGAATGGTCAACACTGAAGAATTTGACAGAAGTCAGATCCTTTATGGGTCTAGCTAGCTATTACAAAAGGTTCATTGTAGGGTTCTCAAGGATAGCTCACCCCATCACTTCCTTTCAAAGGAAGGAGAATAAATTTCAATGGACAGAAGAATGTGAGAGAAGATTCGAGCAATTGAAGCAGTTGTTAACCAGTTCTCCAATCGTGAGGATTGCAGATCCAAATGAATATTTTGTAGTGTGTACATATGCATGAAAAGAAGGACTGGGGGGAGTCCTCAACTAGAATGGGTTTGTAATATGTTATGAGTCTAGAAAACTGAAAGAGCATGAAAGGATCTTTGCAACTCATGATTTGGAGTTGGCAGCCATAGTGCACGCCCTGAGGAAATGGAGACATTACCTCATGGGAAAGAGGTTTGAACCGAGGAAAGACCATAATGGTCTGAAGTACTTGTTTGATCAGCCAACCTTGACTACTAGGCAGAGTAGATGGTTGGAGTTCCTTTGTGAGTATGATTTTGATATCAAGCATATCAAAGGAAAGGAGAACAAAGTGGATGATGCACTCAGCAAAAGAGTGCATGAACTACATGCTACGACCATTAGAATGTATCAAACGGATATTAAAGGAAGAATTTTGGAAGCTGCAAATGCAGATTTGCAGTACATGGAATTGGTAGCAATGCTTCAACAAGGTAAGATGCTACAGAAAGTGGAAGATTATAAATTGGAAGCTGATGGGACACTCTTCTACAAAAAGAAAATTTATGTACCTATCTCCCAGGAATTGAGAATTATGACCTTGAAAGAAATGCATAATGTGCCTTATGTTGGGCACCCTGAATATCATAAAACAGTGGCAGCAATCAAGAGCCATTACTTTTGGCCAGGTATTAAGAAGGAAATTGCATAATACATCTCCAGATGTATGGAGTTTCAAAAGGTCAAGGCTGAGCATAGACACCCAATAGGGTTGCTACAACCATTTCCCATTCCTGAGTGGAAGTGGGAAGTCGTAACACTGGATTTCATCATAGGATTACCCAGAACAAATAAGCAACATGATTCCATCATGGTGGCGATGGATAAGCTTACGAAATCTGCCCATTTTATTCCATTGAAGACCACTCACAAAGAAACTAATGTTGTTGATATCTATATGAGGGAAGTAGCATGATTGGACGGTATTCCCAAGACAATTGTGTTTGACAGAGACCCGAAATTCACCTCAAAATTCTAGAAAGGGTTATTCAAATAGTTCAGAATGAATCTGAACTTCATCACAACCTATCATCTAGAGTCTGAAGGGAAGACAGAGAGGGTGAACCAAGTGATAGAAGATATGCTAAGGATGTATGTGATGGACAAACCATCTAAATGGGAAGACTACCTACACTTGGTAGAATTTGCCTACAACAATGGGTATCAAGCATCATTGAAGATGAGCCCATTTGAAGCACTTTATGGCAGAAAGTGAGACAGCCCAGTAAGCTAGGATAACCTAGCTGATAGGGCAGTGGTTGGGCCAAAGTTTCTCAAGGAAATGTAAGAAACAATGCTGAAGATTAAGCAGAATTTGAAAGCTTCCCAAGACAGGAAGAAACGTTACGGTGATAAGAATAGAACCCATAGGGAGTTTAAAGTGGGTGATCATGTTTTTTTGAAAGTGAAAGCCAACCGAATTTCCCTGACGCTGGGAAACTATTACAAGTTGGCAGCCATATATTGTGGGCCATTTGAAATCTTAGAAAGGATTAGACCAGTTGCATATATGCTTGCATTGCCTACATCCATGATTGTACATAATGTGTTTCATGTTTCATTGCTTAAGAAATATATACCTGATCCTAATCATGTGATTGATTGGAATGTGATTTAGGTGGAGCAAGAAGGCGTCTTGCAGGTGCATCCGATGTGCATATTGGACCAAAAGAGAAAACAACTCTAGAATCAAGCCATAGGGCTTGTAAAGGTCGATTGCACCTAGTACAGTCATGAGGACGCTGCATGGGAGCATGAGGATTCTATGTGGGAAGAATACCCACATCTTTTTGAAGATTTTAAAAATCTTGTTGATGCTGTGTAAATAAGTTGCACTGAGGACAGTGCAAAAATAAGGGGAGGGGATTGTAATAGCCCCAAGGATGAGCCCTAGTTGTATTTATGAATTGTAACATGTTTTGTAGGCTAGTGAGCCAAGAAATTATAAGCTATGGGATTATTTGTTTATTAGGCCAGAGATCTTGGGTGTTAAAGGCCAGGAGCCTATTTTGTACATGTAAATATTCATATTATTAATATAAAAACATCGTTGCGTGTAGACCGACCATGAAGAAAGAGTATGGGGGGCTAAGCTCCACTAGGTAGGGTAAGGGAGAGGGGGATGAGAGGTTGGAAAGAGGGGTTAAGACTAAGGGCTTAAGTCCAAGGGATAATAATTTATTATTATTCCAAAAGTTGATTAGAGGGGTATGTTTTGTCGTAAGTTCCTGGGATGAGAATGAATGCTAAATGGAGTGCATTTAGCTCCAGGAAGATAGGTGTCAACCTGGGCGCATGTAGTTAAAGCTAAAGAGTCAACTCATGTTGGGGGTTCGCTCCCCATTCTTCCATCCTCCATCTAACCCATTTGGCCTCGATCGATGACCTTTTCATCTTCATGCACCTCCGAAAACACTAACTGGGAAAAGAAGATCTGTGTTTTCCTGAGAACCCGACCTATCTGCACTTGACAAAACCGCGTCGTACCTTACCCAATTTTGGTTGTTTCCTTTTCTTGAGTTGTATTGAACCATTGTTGTTGTCCTCATCTTGTTGGAACTGAGTTGAAGAGTGGTTGAAGAAGTGGGTTGTCAGGCCCATGGTTGAGGATGTAAGTTGTCAAGCCTATGAGCACCTCTCTCTAGGTGAGAGAGCGTGTTGAGGAAGTGAGTTCTCCTGGAGGGAGTCTCGTAGCTACTACAGATCTCCGAGAATTATGATTTGACCTGTTGTTGAAGATCAAGGTAAGGGAGGTGGAGCAACCGATGGAATGTGTGACAATGAAGGTGTATACTCCTGTGGTGGGACATGCATGTGGGGAATGAGAGTCTGTGAGCAGTGGGAATAAGTGGCTCCTGGGAGAGAATCCTTCCTCTTAAATTGTGTGACTTTCCTATTGACCTTTCCTAGCCTAGGAATCCCTTTCCTGATGGATTTTAGTCCCAGCTTGGGGGTGACCCACTGCTGAGAGTGATGAGCAGTGTGGACTAAGGCTAAGAGGTTCATGGAAGGTCTGGACATAGTTGGTGGTTTTAATCTAGTTAAAATATAAGTATCATTTATGTTCTTAATTATATATGTTATGCATGTATGTGATTCTTGAAATGTTATCATGTGTTTCGTTGCAAGTGGACTTACTATCAATTCCATTGAGTCTGTATGGTAGCAGTAACTCTGTGTTATTTGTTTTAAATTCATTAACAATGCATGTTATATATATATGTGTGTGTGTGTGTGTGTGTGTGTGTGTGTGTGTGTGTGTGTGTGTGTGTTCCTTTGTGGCATTGTCCATCCTGTTGGTGGTTGGGGACATTACAATTTGGTATCAGAGCTAGAGGAGCTAAGTGTTGTGTCCAAGTGGTGGCGTTGTCTAGCCTATTGGTGGTTGGGGACGTTACAACTGCTACCAATAAATGGATTTGTAGGTTGTCCACTCTCAGGTTTTAAAAACTCCTACAAAAGGAATACTTGACTTTATCAGATCATATAAAAAATATAAAACTAAAAATCATAAATGAATATATGTCATAGCTAATAAAATTATGTAAAGATTCCACTTACCCCATAAGAATGTATTTTAGCTTTCATCTCATTAATTCTTGCGTTGATATTCTTCGTCATGGGTATCTTGCTAATCAAACCAAGTAATTCCGTGTTTTCCCTTTTCAGGGCCTTCCATACAACTTCCATTGGGTTTGTTGAATTACATATTTCTTCCTCAAACACCTCATCATCCAAATCGAGTGTGGACTACAAACATCAACCAATAAAATTAAGGAAATCAATTTTAACATTAAAGAAATTTACTTATTGTAATCAAATTTAGTTACTATTATACACTAACACTTACCTGATGCGACATTGTGAGTGACTTCCCACGGTCACCCTGCCACAATACATTAATAAATAAAATTAATGAAATTAATTTTAACATTAAAGAAATTTTGTTATTGTAATCAAATTTAGTTACTATTACACTAACACTTACCTGATGCAACACTTGATGCAACATTTTTGGTAACTTCCCATGGTCACCTTGGACTGATCTACCCCTAGGTGACTTCCCATGGTCACCCTGCCACAATAGATTAATCAATAAAATTAATGAAATTAATTTTAACATTAAAGAAATTTAGTTTTTGTAATCATATTTAGTTACTATTAACATTTACCTCATGTGGCACAATGAGTGACTTTCCATGGTCACCCTGGATGGATATAGCTGCAGGTGACTTTCCATGGTCACACTGACTCAATAAATCAATCAATAAAATTTATGAAAATATTTGTGACATTAAAAAAATTACATATTGTAATCATATTTACGTTTACCTCAGATGTAGAAGTTACAAGCTCTGTTGTATGTCGAGGACCAGCCTCCTGCCACAATATAATAAGCATGTTATCATATGGAAATATTGAGCTCATGAGCATGGACAAGATCGAATGTTAACAACTATTATATAATATATAAAAAATTGTAACTATTACATAGATGTTTACCTGATCAAAGTTGCCTCCACTAGGTCGTGGCTTCCGACCACGATCACCCTACCACAACACAAGAAGCAAGACATATTAAAATTTAAAACTACAGAATTAAACATGTTTAATAAATGTCATCAATGAAAAAAAACTTTAGTGAATTACTACTGCATGATATCATCTTGAAATATTGACCTCATAAGTATGGAAAAGGTCAAATATTAACAACTATTATATAATAATAATAATAATTATTACATTGAAGTTTACCTGATTGGAGCTGCCTCCAATTCGTGCAGGCTTCTGGGCATGATCACTATGCCAGAATACAAGAATCAAGACAATTAATGAAAATGGTTCAGTTAAATGGTATATAAGATAATTAAATAAAAAACGTAAACAATAAGGGTGATTGATCGAAGGTTGAGTTAAATGGTATATAATATATTTTTCCCTATAGTAACATCCCCTCCATCTATTCGATTCAAATTGTAATTGATCACCAACTCTTCACCTGCAACTATTGATTTTTTTGCACATACAAATATATGATTTACTTCACGCCCATCAAATATACAATTTGGTTGCTGATTTGTTGTCCCTGGTCATGTACTATTTATAAAGACTGCAATTGTTTCATAATATTTTGGCCTTCCATCAATATACATAGTCGCCCCTTTGTTTTGATTGTTGTCTATTAGTTGTATATAATTTGCAACAACTCCATATCTCTGCATTTTTCATATATCGGAACAACATCAACCAGTGATTGTATTTGTAGCATGGTCTGACATACTCCATCAATTCAGTTACAGTGCCATATTTGACCTTTATGCCATCCATGGAAAATAGCCCTAATCCATGTAAGGACAATGGATCAATGTGATACATCCTCCCATTGATGAAGAAATATGTGTCCAATTGAGGTAGCTCCTTAGGTACCCCTCATTGCACTAGATTTCTATACCTCAAGGGAAACTCAATGTCATCTATGCTCTCATCGTCATAATCACATGACCCTCCTTTGACAATAAAAACTTTCACGCGTCTACAAAATCTTCTCCTTACCTTTTCAGCTCTAGTTGATCTAGAAATGTTAGATCTAGTACAATACGTCTCACTTTCAACCTCTCCTAGTATATCTTGATCCTCACTTGAGGAAGATAGATTTGATAGGTACCTATTTGGTGGTACCTACACTCAATAAAATGAGAAGATAAGTTAGCGAGCTAAGTATTTTGGAAGATATGACAATTGTTTACTTGAAACTCATGAAATGTGAACTGCATTCAACAAGCATGATTTAATTATATATGAAATAAAATAAATATGATCATGAAATAAAGCATGGTGTATACAAATTTTATGCAGCCTACTATTGATGTTTAGATTCAGAGTTAATAGTTGCCTCCAAGCCCACCAATTTTTCTGTTGGAGGCTTCTTCTTCAACCAAATTTTCGAGTAGTTCTAGTCTACTTCAGATTTTGAAGGATGACAAAGGCCAGATTCAAGTTTTCATATGTAACTCCAAGTAGTATTTGACGACATGCTTAGATTCCAATTAACTTTTCAACAACATCGGACCTTGGGCCAACATCATCTCACATCAACCGATTTTCCTCTAATTTTTCCATGGTAAGGGTAATGGCAAGAGAATTTTGTGTTTTTCACTATGAAGACTTAATAATTGGCCTCCATACAATTTTTCATGGTAGGTGCTATCCCACATCTCTATGCCGATTATACAAGGGATATATTTTAAGATCTCCCCCAGGGTTTACTATCCCAATTGGTCTACTAGGAAGAGCCTTGGAATTGGTGTTGTACAGTTCCCAAAACATTGTGGGATGAAATAATCTATCATATTTGTGACACTAAGAGGGTTGAATATGAAAACCAATTTCTCTTAAAGTTCCCTATGCATATCCAAATTAGATAACAATTTCAAAATATTGATGAGGAAAATCAAATAGATTAGTCTTATTGATAAGGAAAATTCCTTTCTTATAGGTTTACATACTTCTCCAAGTCAAAACCCGATTATATGTATTCACATCACTCAAAAATAGGAATTTAATATTATATGCATATGCAGGTAGCTCAAATGTCGAAAGACATGCTCTAACTAACTATCCAACTAACACATCAATATGTTAATTATTAAATGTGTAAGAATCCCCTAGATGGTTGACCAAGTGCACTCCTAAATATATTTAAATAATTCTCCAGGGTTGTTACAATCTTTTAAAAGAAATTTATTGTCTCTACTAAAATCAAAATAATAATAATTGCAAGATTCAATTAGGGAAAGTAAGCAATTTGTGGTTTTTTTTTACCAAATATAGATTTAATTCAACCACTACAATCAATATATATAGGAAAGGAAATCATGATATGTTCAATCAATGGATAGAGAAATTCATAACTCTTTACGAGTCAATAGAGAAAACTAAACTCAAAGGACAATGAACACAAAAGAAAGAAGAAAAAAATTCAATAAATCAAATTAAAATAAAAAGAAAATAAATGAGTGTAACTAGCTTAGGGTCAAGGGGTTCTTTCTTATATATAGTCCCTTTTAAATCAATCAAATAACTAAATCATGGCTAAGAAATTAAGTAAATCAACCATGTCTAAGTAATAGTAGATCAACTATGTCCTTCACCTTGTCGATGACTATCTTCTAGTCCAAACCAATACTTGATAAGTAGGATGTCAATAAGTGAGGGAATCATATGGAAAGGTCATTTTTCCACCCAACCAATGCAACCCCCTATATTAGGTGCTACAACATGAGTAGGGGCTCAATCTCAATGAGGGTGTAGGATAAAACAATGAGTACTCAAACAGATCACTCACCTATATCATAAGTTCTTATCCCACAAGAGCTAAGCACTTATATAAATTAGTGTTTGGGTCCTAGTGCCTATCCCACAAGACCTAGAAGTAGTGTTTAAGGCCTAAGCCCTTATGAGTTTTCTTTGAATGATGTTTTGGGCCAAAAACATCATCTTTTATGCACAGAACCTTAAAATTAGGCTTGTATACCACTCATGGGACACATATTTCTTATGAAGGTCTTGTCTTTGGTTAAGGCCCTATGATTTTCCCATGAGCCACAAAAGTAATGTATAGGACCTAAAATCCTATTTTTGTCCCTTTACCATGTCTTGAATGAAGATACCCATCCCTAATGTGGAAATACGCAAATGTGTACCCATATGCCACTTGCAGGTTAAATAATCCTTCCAAACATTCTTTGTCATGATTGGGGGGAATATGCATAACCTACTAGCCTTAGAATTAACATATGGTTCCTAGGGAAATGGTTTTTAGCCTTGAACCATGTACTTGGAAAGAAGTCCCATTATCAATGTGATAAGCCTCAGAATTGGGCCCATATCACAATACCAAGACAAAGATGTTATCATAAGGGTATGCCATGTAGTCTAGTGTTGATGCATGGCCCATCTTCCTTAAATATAGCATTTAGAACCCAAGCCCCTAACTTTTAGCACCAAGGAATTTCTTTTGTTGAGAGGCCCATCCTTGGTGAACCAAATATTAGAATATATCCCACTCTTGGGACATAATTACTTCTATAAGGGATGTTTCATGGTCCAAGGACTTGTGCATGGTCCATGTGCCTTAGATGTTTTGTATAGCGATCAATCCAATATTCTATAGACTTGAATCATGGTATGGGATAATAGACGTGTTCATGGTTTTCAAAACCTTATAATAGTACATGTATACCACCCTTGGGAAATTGATACCTTACGAAAGGCCTGTGTCGAAAGGCATGTGTCATGGTTTAAGGTGCTATCTATGGCCTACATGCCATAGAAGCATTGCATAGGTCCTAAACCCCTTGTTTTTTACCTTGAATGTTGTCATGGTAATAATACAATTCATTAGCATCTCAAAACTTGCAATCAATCTTGTATCCTACATATGGGTGAAAGATACATGTTAAAGTGCACATGTTATGGTCTAGAGCCATGTTCATGAAACATAATTCATAAAATTAGAATTTAGAGCATAATACCCTAGTTTTTAACCACATACCATGTAATAAAAGTAGTTTTCAATGCCCAAGCCCCTAATATTTGGTCATGAAACATATCTTAGGTGAGGAACCACACCCCTAGTTTGGTGAAACTTTGAATAGGGACCATGTCCCACTCCTAGGCCAAATATTCTATCTAAAGGGCCTATATTTTGTTCTAAGGTAGCATGCATGACCCAAATGCCTTAGGAGTAGATCATTTAGGACATCAAACACCAAATTTTGGCTTTGTAGTGTGGCTTGGATAAGGAGAACATCCCCTAGTTTATCAAACCTTGGAATCAAGCTCATATCCTAGTCTTATACCAAAGATACCATCCAAAGGGAATGCCTCACAGCCTAGGTCTCTATTCTTTTCCCATGTGATTTAAATTATCTTGCACGAGGAGGACCGCCCCTCATGTGCTAAACCCATAAACTAGTCCTATGCATTTAGGGTTGTAATAGCTTATTTTTAGCCTTTTATCATGTTATGGGCTAGGAGACTCATTATTAGTGCAACAAACCTTGGAATTAGGACAATACCACTCTCATAAGCCAATGATTCCTTTTAAAGGGCTTGTATCATGGTTCAAAACCCATTCCATGGCACATAAGTTGTAAAATTAGTTTATAGGGCCAAAACCCCTAGTTTTGGGACCTAAACAATTTCTTGGGCTAGAAGATATGTCCTTGGTCAAACAAAATTTAGAATCAAACTCATATGCCTATCATGGGATAATATTCCTTTTCGATGTCTCATGTCATGATCGAGGTACTCTAACTTTCCAATGAGCCATAAAAGTATTGTATATCACCTAAGATCCTAGTTTTTCTCTTTGGGCCATGTCTTGGATGAGGAGACTCATTCCTAGTATGTCAATTCTTAGAACCAAATTGATATACTACTTGTGGGATAAATATTTATTCCTAAGGTGATGAGAATGACCCATGATTCCTAGAAATAGAGTTTTGACTAAGGTAATTACCCTAATCTATGTCCTTGGTGATGCAATGCATCCCATGTATACTACTTGTGGAATAAATATTTTCTTTCGAGGTGTTGTGTCATTATTGAAACCTTGTTGTCTTCGCATGAGTCCTAAAATTAGTTTATATTGTCTAAGCTCCTATTTTTTCTCTTTGAACCATGTCTTGGATGAGGAGATCCATCCATAATGTGCCAAACCATGGAATCATAACCATATGTCATTTGTGGGATAAATATTCTTTTCAAAGGCCTTTTTCTTAATCGGGGGCCTTATGCACAACTCACAACCCTTAATGTAATAGTTTTGGGCTCAGATAATGTTGTTAGTGAGGTGATCCATCCTTGAGATATGCTAAACCTTGGAATCAATCCCATATCCCATTCTCGTGATAAATATTATGTATGGATGACCTATCTCATGGACTAGTTATCCATTAATGGCCTATGTATCTTAGATATAACATTAGGGCCCAATTCCTTGTTTTTTTTATCAGTAAATAATATTTTGGGCTAGGAGATCCATCCCTAGTGTACCAAACCTCAAAATAGATCATGTATTCCACTCTTGATCGAATTATTACTTCTATAGGGTCTATGTCATTATCCATAGACTTACACATTAGCCATGTGCCTTAGAAGTCTTGTTCAGGGACTAGGTCCCTATTTTTGGCCCTAAATGATGTCCTAGGCAAAGATATGTTTCTGTGGTATTTCAAAGATATTTGAGTCTGGAAACCCTCCCATATCATCAATGTATTTGTCTAGTCTTACCATGTCAAATTTCAGTCCATACAAGCACAAGTTGAAAAACTTTCAATGTTGGATCCATTCACATGTCAGTTATAAGCGGGGTCAAGTACATGAGTAGGAACGACTTATTTTTGGGTTTTGATAGAATTAAAAAATTATATTTGATTTTTGAATTGTTTGTTTGAGTCATGTTTGAGTCTGGAGACCCTCCCATACCGTTAATGCATGTGTGTTGTCCTAGCATGTCAAATTTCAGTCCATAAAAGCACAAATTGAAAAAATTTCAACATTGGCCCCATTCACATTAATTATTCTATAGGGTTGTTGTTCGATTATCGAATTGTTTGTGTGAGTCATGTTTGAGTCCAAAAACCATCCCATACCATCAATGCATGCATCTAGTCTAACCATGTCAAATTTCAGTCCATACAAGCACAAATTGGAAAATTTTCAACATTGGCCCCATTCACATTAATTATTCTATAGGCTTGTTGTTTGATTGTCGAATTGTTTGTGTGAGTCATGTTTGAGTTCGGAAACCCTACCATACCGTCATTTTATGTGTCTAATCTAACCATGCCAAATTTCATTCTATACAAGCACAAATTGAAAACATTTCAATGTTGGCCACATTCACTTGTTAGTTATACGCGGGGTCAAGTACATGAGAAGGTGCACCTTATTTTTGGGTTTTGATAGAATAACCAAAGAATATTAATTAACCCTGAATGATATTCTCTTGGTTTCGATAATAATTAATTCTCTACTGAACATGGGAAACCTCATGAAGGTGGAAAGCTTTAATTATGCCCCCCCCCCCCCCCCCCCCCCCCCCNCACACTACATAAAAAAATGGCATAAAAATTAAAAACATGTAATTCTCCCATACCTAATTTGACATAATAAAGAACATGTAACACACTACATAAAAAAATGGCATAAAAATTAAAAACATGTAATTAACCTGTATAAGTAAACACATAAAAAACAATAAATCATATAAATACTAAATATATAATTAATAGAATAAATCATAGAAAACATATAATCACACACCTCATACATTTCAATATTTAAAGATCATTCATCTTGTTCTTCATCCAAATCAACATATGTATCAAGCTCTAGTTCAAAATTGATAATGTTGAAATGATTGTTCATATCAACATCATCATCAATGTCATTTTCACTATCATCAATGAGAACATTGTCTGCTACATTTGGATGATCAACTTCTTCAGCTTCTTCATCTGACACATCTGCAACCACCTGGTCTCGATCTACATCATTGTCTTCATATTCAAGATTATATTCTTCCTCTACATGATTATACTTTACGGGTCTTCCTCTTGGATCATATCTAACAACATATGACCAACCTGTTTTACCTAGTACCTCTGAGTAAAAGACTTGCTCACATTGACTTGGAAGAACATAAGGCTCTGTACTCGGTTCAAATTCCCTTGTATTAACCATGGTAAATCCATTATCATGCTCAATAATAGTTCTTTCAGGATCACGTTCATGCATCTGTAGCCTGTACCATTTGATCTCAAACAAAACTATTTTAAAGGAATTAAAATCACACTGAATCATATCCTCCAAATATCCATAGTACATATTTTCAATTTCTTTTGGACGCCTGTCACTTCTATAGGAAATATTAGTGACCTTAAATATTGTAGTTATCCTGCAATCCGAGGTTTTCATCTTATCTTCCAACTTTTTGATACCAAATTTACGACCATTACACCACATAGCCTTGTGGTGTTTCAACTACAACATGGACAACAAGTAAAAAATGCATTGTCAATTAATAAACATCATATAATATGGACTTAGTAAATATATATTTCAAAAAATACTTAGGTGAATATACTTGCATTTTTATCTTTTAAACCAAAGGCTAAATCGATTTCCCTTTGCGTAAGATCAAAAAATTCATGTCAATAACGATGCATTGTTTTAATCATCTTACTGACCCCTTCCCATGATAACCTACCATAGTATTGTTCACATCATTCTATCCAATCCTCCATCCATTCAAGATTGTTTGCAATGTATAAATGTAGATCATCCCACTCTCGACCAACTATATGAAAAAAAAAACAATTCAATATCATTAATTAGCTATCATTGGCAAAGTTTAATATAGTTGATGGAATAAAAATAAATAAATGAGTATGATAATATAAAATTGAAAAATTAAATGTATAATATATTAAATCTACAACATCTAATTACATTTCATGTTCATGATTCTACCTTTCCCCAATAGGACCTCCCCTTCAACTTTGTTGATGGATTCGAGATGCCAAATGCAAGGCAAATTCATATTTTCTGCTAATTTAGGAATATATTGACTAATATACACCATGCATTGATATACCATATATCCCTCCACCATAGAACCCTCGTGACATACTTCAACTCCCTCTCCACCATCCACATCGACCTTGTGTGTACTGGTCCACATAATTCAATCTCCTCAACGTGGTGTATGAGGTAGTGTTCTTGTGCATTGAAAAATGTTGGAGGTAGATACTTCTGCATTTCACACATTAGTCGAGGAATTTCTCTCTTCCAATACCTTATATCTTATTTATGGATTTATTTAGATGAAAGTTGCCTACAAATGATGCAAGAAAATAATAGGTTTGAACAATATCAAGGCATATAAAAAATTGCAAATAAAACACAATATGTCAATAAGTTCCGCTACAAAGCACTGAAGAAACATTTTCCATGTAAAACTACATTACTTACCTCATGTATTTTCCAAGATCATATATAACTTGTTTTGTGTTGTTTTCAAAGTTGTCTGGGAGAGATAGAAGTAGAACATATTGTAACAAAAAGCAAATCATTAACATTTATTTCAAAATAAGAGAAAAAAATTACTAAAAAGATGTATACCAATATGGAAATATACCTAATAATTACCTTAATGAATGTATGCTAGTTGTTGGAGGCATGACGAATCAGAAATAAAGATTATTTTTGGAAGAGAAGCATGCAAGAGGAAATAGACAGTTGTAAGGAAAAGTAGCACGCACACATGCATGGAAGACCTAATGATGCTAGGGTTATGGTTTTTGTAATACATTGTAATGGTCGATGAGCTGAAGATAAAGAGAAGAGATATATACATAGAGCAGGAAGAAAAAAGAGAGAGGGAGGCAAGATATACAAAGAACAGAAGATAACTGTAAGGACGATATGAGTTACTAGGGAGCTAGAAAGGGCACGAGTGAATCGATCCTGAGGGTTAAGTCGCAGGCTGAGGAGCCTGGTGCGATCTAGTCAGCCTCGCAGGGGTCGAGGAGCCTGTGGGAAGAAAGAAGAACTAATATTGTAACCATGCACGACATGGAAATTTCCCACGAAGGCAGAGATAGAAAGCTGGTTGAAGACAAAGGAGATAGAGTTTGCGCAGAAAGATAACAGAAACCCAAAGTTAGTGTCACGCAAGTATCTAGACAAGTATGTATTCACTGACTTGCATGAAGTATTTTTCTATGATTTCCCACACATATTGCAGTAGTGGATCAAAAGATTGAAAGACAACCATCCAAGGAATCGGATCAGACAACTAGAGTGGAACCCCGAAGAGATCACGCAACTACAATGCGTTGATAATAAGTTTATGCGCGCAATAGATTTCTGGTTAGATAGCATTGTTGTCAAATTTATCATAGAGTTTGCATTAGATACAACAAATTCGTACAGTGCAGCTGAACAAGAATTCTTGAAGGGACCTCAAGCTAGGTATCTCAGATCATTATATACTTCCATTGAGATATTGATATATAACAAAGGTGTAATGACAATGGAGTCAGACAACTAAAATTCCCTGCGTGAATGGGGGAAGCATTGACAAGAAAAGGAGAAATGGAAGGAGAAGGGGATAAAGGAAAGTAGGAGGAGGCCTTGGACCCAATTATGATGGATGACGACTAGATCAAGCAGATCATGGTGACAACTGGAAGGATGTGTAGTGGAGTACCCTACCAATACAAGGTGAACACCAATAACAGAGTCGTAGCAGTGAGGGAAGGCTTGTAAAGTGATGAAGAGGAGGTAGAGGATCTCCAGGATGTCAAGAAAATATAGAAAATCCTGTGCACGACATACGAGAGGAAGATGAGAGGTCCAAGAGTGGAAGTAGAAGGAAACACTCCTATCCATATCAGTGTCAGTGTGGAACCCATAAACCCATGTGTGAATAATACAACAAGAAAAACACCACCATTTAGACAACCGAATTTCTGGAGAAGGAAGACAGTAGGAAGTACATATACACACGAAACAACAACTAGGGGAGCCATTTCAGGAAGCAATGGTCAAATATCTACACCGCGCGAAGGTACTAGTTCAACATTTAATATGGTGGGACATGACCCAACCATCAGGTTACAATAATTCAAAGGAGAAGTGTCGGAGGACCCGGAGAAGCACCTGTTTATCTGTGAAAATATTTGGCAAGCAAAGCAGATCATAGACAAGGACTAAACTTGCACAGTTAACTATCACATTAAGAGATCGAGCACTAGATTGGTATATGAGCTTAGCCACAAATAGTTCGCCAGGGACAACCAGAACGATTGGAGATATCAAGAAGTTGTTGATAAATGAGTTCCAGAAGCCAAGTTCAGAGGACCAATACATGAACGAGATGATAGAGATTAGACATAAACCATGAGAATTTGTATGGGAGATTGACCAGAGATTCAAGCGACTGAAAGGAAAGATGAAATATGTCATGATAGATATGCAACATAGGCATTTGTTCTTCAATTCATTGTTACCACGCTTGAAATACCCATTGGGACAACAGAAGGTTCAGACGCAGTCAGAGGCTCTGCAGGAAGCCCTATAACTGGAAGAGAACCAATGTCAGAAGACAAATCCAACCATCGAGGAGATGAAGGAGGATCTGAAGAAATTAACATTCCAACTAAACCAAAACAAGAACAAGGACAAAAGGGAAGTTGTTTGGTGTACCATATGTAGGACAGAAGGACACCATAAGAACAAATGTCCAACATTCACACAGTACATGGAAAAAAGAATGCCAAATTCATTACCAACAGGAGGACTATGGTGCAAGATCTGTAAGAAACAAGGTCACAATCCATATCACTTCCCAATGAGGCATAAGTATCAGATAGTGTCAAAGAGCTCGTATTGCAACTTTTGCAAGTCAGTAGGCCATGATGACAAAGATTGTAGAACCATGGAGTTGATGAGAGAGAACAATAGATGCATATCAAGTACATGCAAAAATGATGATTGGGAAAGTTGCACCCCATTTTAATAAAATACCAACCCAGTAAAACACTGCGCAAAAACCATACAACACTACGCAACTGCACTATAACACTGCACAACCACACTATAATACCGTGTAGTAGAACCATTCACCTCAGTATAACGTGTCATG
This sequence comes from Picea engelmannii, assembly GCA_009831015.1. Taxonomy (NCBI): domain Eukaryota; kingdom Viridiplantae; phylum Streptophyta; class Pinopsida; order Pinales; family Pinaceae; genus Picea; species Picea engelmannii. The sequence goes on along the minus strand of ML783046.1, from coordinate 659,954 downwards.
AGGGGATCGAGCTGGCTACAGAGGCAGAGGAAGAGCAAGAGGAGATTTTGGAAGAGGTAGAAGACCATTGGTATGTCACAATTGTCAACAACCAGGACACTATGAAAGAGAATGTCCACTTCCACCAGCGACCTGTATGTATTGTCACGCATTGGATCATGACATGGAAGAATGTCCTACACTATTAGGGAAGATCCAAGAAAAGAGGAATCAGAACAATCAGAATGTTCAGTGGATTTCAGCAGAACTGAGGGATGAAGGAAGAAACATCAACATAGTTACACGCAGAGGAGCTAAAATAGGAAACGACACAGTACAACAAGAACCAACACAACATCAATGGGTGAATAAGAATGTCAAACCAAGGAAGCAGTTTGATGCGTAGAACGAGAAGGATATATTTAAGCAATCCATACAAGAATTTTTGAAGCCGGACATTGCGTCGACATCAACCGCGCAACAATGTAAGGAAGTACGAGAGTACGAGATGCCTCCATCATTGGATCACACCAAAGAAATGCAACTCCTGGGACAGGTAAGTACGATCAAAGGCTTTTTGAAATCATGTGTAAAATTACTAAATGATCCATCCTCTGTCAAAGTATTACAAAATATGCTAGAAAGATGTAGTGTAGAGGCAAAAGGAAAGATAGAACAAAAAAAATCAATCACCTACATAGAAGGAGGATAACAAGTAGGGAGTTCAGGTTGAACACCAACATTGGAGATTTCAACATGGGAGATATTATACTGGGTTTAGGATCCGAAGTCAATGTATTACCTAAGAATACATGGCAATGTATGGGATATCCAACATTAGGATATTCACCGGTTCAACTGAAACTAGAAAATCAACACAGAGTTATACCAATTGGAAGACTAAATGGAATGAAAGTAGACCTGGATGGAGTGCGGATTAAAGCTGACTTTGAAGTAATATAAATAGTGGATGACACAACACATTATACAACATTGCTTGACTTGGATTGGGCATTTGATAACCAGGCCATAATAAACTTAAAGACGCATAAAATGACCTTCGAGTCAGGAGAATACAGGGCCATTGCACCATTAGACCCATCGGAAGGGGAAAGGTTCGTAGAGCCTACCCACTTGGACCTGGAGGAAATTATACAGTTGTACAGAACAACTACGTGATATGAGGATTACGTAAAACCAACTGCAGATGGGATAACTCAGTTGGTAGAGCATCACCTCATGTGTGTTAGATTCAAATACAGGCTGAGAGAATTGGCAATAGAGGTTACACGAAGATTCCACAAGAATATGTGCAAGAATATACCACGCAGTAAGATAGGTAGGTAAGGAGATAATGTAACTACCCATCTTCCATGGGGTGAATGATCTAGAATCATTCTTGACACGCTATGAAGATGAAGTGTTAGAAAATCAGAGACTCTTAGTACTAGATATAGCACTCAAGGAGACACCTGTGAGATGGTGGGGTGCACGCAAATAAACAATCAAGTATTGGTACCAATGTAAGAGATTACTACACATTAGGTTTGGTGTAGTGCAAGGAAGAAACCAGCAGCAAAAATATGATGGTTAAAGGGCACCAACAGGACACTTGGAGAAGTGCAGAGCATTGTGGAAAATGAAACCACCGGAGGAATGGCCTCACCATTTTGTACACACATTAGAGGTCATCCCAACAAATTGGTATACAGACCAAGAACTGTGCCGAGGAACTGTTAGCACTGAGAGTCACCCTCAGACTACAAGAGGATAAGCCTAATACCCATCAAAAATGTTTGTGGAGGTAGGTTTATGAGTGGAGGTCAAATGGACAAAACTCAGTACAAAATGTTTTAACATAGAAACTGGACAAGAAATGCATAGGGAAATGAGGTCCTCATTAACTTCAGTCATTGGATTTAGTTTAAAGGTGAGAAAAAGGAAGACTTAGTGAGAGAGGTGGACAAGTCTTCCATGAGCATCCAGCCTTCAAGCAGCTTGGTGAAGAAAAACTAAGGTACAAGAGCACTCTTGAACTTAAGTTTCAGACACTGAAATATATCACAACTGCATAATAATCAAACCTCCATTACCATGCAACTACAACAACTCGTTTGGATCCTCCATGCACGAGCCTTTCATCATAAGAGGGAAAAAGGCAACAAGGAAATTACCAAAACATGTCACAACAACCTTATAATCAACCCTACATTACATTACAACTACAACCCTCGTCTGGATCCTCCATGCACGAATGTTTCAACAAATATTTAAACAAGATGATGAAAGAAGTTGACTTCTATTAATGCGAAAGTATCAGATCTCATACAAAACCAGAGAACAGTTATGTTAATCAAAATATTACAAAATAGGGAGCTCTGCTCAACCAATTGACGACCATAACAAAATCTTGAACTGATCTATTTATCCTCAGATTAGTCCACAACTACCAGGAGTGTGACCTGGCCATCCCATTCAAGGATTTACGTCTGTGCATCCTTCTGTCAGACTGTGCGTGTATCCTTCTGTTATATGCGAGCTCAGATTAACATGGGCCTGCAAGAAAAACCGTCCATAGGGGTACCTCGGGATGACAGTTCTGTCTCCATGGCCAGAGCCTCCATGCCTTCTATTTATGGAGTGAGTCGAGGTTTCAACCACCACTCCTTTTTCATTAACTTCTTTTTTTTCTTAGGATCGCAACGAGGCTTAATGCCTAGGGGGAGACCACGTGATTCTCTCGGATTTGTCATTTTATAAGCATGTGAATGTGGGGCCATTGAAGACGGTTTGGACCCACACCACTTTTGAGCCCGCAATTCACCACCTTCCACCATGTAGCTCTTTTACTATACCATAGTTTTGATTGCGGGACTGCACAAGGATTTTAATGCTCGAGCAAGTTGCATCCCCACAATGAAGTGTGGCCATTGATCTAGTCGCGTTCCACGATCTGGGAAACCCTGCCAATTTAGTGCCCCTGCTAAAATTTATCCTCCTGCCAACTTTAGGATTATTCTAACCACACTTGGAGATGGTGCTAATTTTGGCATTGAATAAGAACACTTCCTGGAGGATGATTTGACGTGGTGGCCTGATGTTACTATGCTGACAATCATGAAAAGAGAGGTGACACGTGTCAGTGCCAGATGGATTCCAAGTGTCATGACTGATGAGAGTGCCACATGTATGAACTGATGACTTCCACATACTTTGGAATTTCAGAGCTCGGGGGCAGTCTGCATGTAGAGTTGTAGCTCCGAAGTGAATGACGACCGTCGATATGAGGAGGACACACGACAAAGATCTGTGGACTCTGGGAGAAACACTCTAGATGAAAGTGAGAGGGGAGAAGCTAAAAGTCTTGAAGCCCAGATTCCCAAAGTAAATCATGATCGTCCGATGGAGAAGGACGTGTGGTGCTTGATCTTTAACTCTCGGAGAAAACACTCTGGATGAAATCGGGAGTGGAGATGTCGAAACACCCGAAGCCTGAAGTCCCAAAGTAAATCGTGACCGTCTGCTGGATAAGGATGCATGGTGCTTGATATGAAACTTCGGGGCTTCTTCCTAGCCACTAATCCTCGCACAATTTTGACATGTCGAATACACGCGAGCCGTTGATCTGAACTGTTCTTGGGATCTCTATCGTTGGAAAAATAAACCCGCCCACTGCTTGTATTTTAAGCCCGAAATGGGCTGCTTTGAATGTTGTGTTTGGACATTTCTGTGCAACAAAGGACTTGGTCATCCTGCGACCCTTTGATAGCTTTATGTGATAACAGAAACTACGAGCTTGACATTACTACATCAGAACTTTATAGTCACTTTCTCATTTGAGCATGAGAACCCCAACATAGATGCATCACTAAAATAAATAAGAGGGGTGATATTTATTAAGGAACCAAAAGTTGAACTTATAACATACGAACAACAACAAAACAAATAGACAGTGAAATAACTACTGTCATGCTACCATGTGCAAGAAGAATTACCAGATGAAGATGACCCGCACGATATTCAGATTGAGGAAGTTGAAGGTGGCAGAGAAGTGGAGGGTCCACCTCTGGAATCATAAGTTATTTTTGCGCCCATCAAGGTGAAGAAAGTCAACATCGGGACAGTGGAAAATCCCAAAATGGCCAGCATTGGAGACTATTGGGATGAGCAAACAGTAGAAAGTGTAACAGAGTTACTGCGTGAGTACATCGACCTATTCCCAACAACGTTCACAGAAATGAAAGGCATAGAGGGAGAGCCAGGTGAAATGAAAATAACTCTCAGAGCTGAGGCAAGACCAATTAGACAGCGACTATACAGACTAAACCCAATATATAAGAAAAAAATAAAAGATGATATTGATAGGATGTTGGAGGCTGGAATCATAGAACATGTAGAAGAATCTGAATGGATAATCCCGATGGTAGTTTAGTAGAATAAACAAGGGGGGATAAGAATATGCGTCGACTTGAGAAAGTTGAACGATGTGTGCTTACATGACCCATTCCCTACCTCGTTCACAGATGAAGCCTTGGAGAATGTAGGAGGACATGAAGCATATTCATTCACTAACGGATTGTCAGGATACCATCAGATCAAGATAGCACCAGAAGACAGATACAAGACCACTTTTGCCACATAATGGGGACCATACCAGTATACGGTCATCTTGTTTGGTTTGAAGAATGCACCAACAATATTTTCCAGAGTAGTTATAGTTTCCTTTTAAGAATTTATCCACCAGTTTCTGGAAGTATACCTGGAAGATTGGACAGTCTATAGCCTATTGAAGGAACACGTCGAAGTATTACGACTAATGTTAGAAATATGTAGGTAGTTCCAGATATCATTAAATATCAATAAGTTCATATTTTGAACACATTTTGGGATACTATTGGGCCATATAGTATGCAAGAAAGGTTTGCTAGTAGATCCTGCCAAGATTGCAGTAACTGTTAACCTGCCACCACCAAAAATAGTCCATCAATTAAGAGCAACATAGGGACACACATGATACTACAGGAAATTTATAAAAGGCTATGCACAGATCATTGTGCCAATGGATAAATTACTAAGGAAAGACACAAAGTTCCAGTGGAATGATGACTGTCAACATGGTTTGGATACTCTAAGAGAGAAGATGGTAACCACACCAATACTAGTATTCTCAGATTGGGAGAAGACATTCCACGTACATGTAGATGCATTGTCCATAGCACTTGGAGCTATTATGGCATAGCCAGGAGCAGGAGAATTGGACCATCCTATAGCATTTTCTAGCAGAAAACTGTCAGAATCGGAGCAGAACAACAACACTACAGAGAAGGAAGGCCTAGCTATGGTCTATGCGCTCCAAAAATTCAGATTTTATTTATTAGGAAAACATTTCAAGATGTTCACGGACCATTCAACGCTTAAATACCTCATCAACAAGCCAGTGTTGGGGGGGAGAATTTGCAGATGGTTATTGTTGTTCCAAGAGTTTGACTTCAAAGTAATAATCAAGCCAAGGAATTTGAACGCAGGACCTGGTCACCTGTTGAGGATCACGAATGGGGAGGAACCTACAAATCTAGAGGATAACTTTCCGGACACATAGTTATTTTCAGTCCAAATATTCGATGAATACTTTGCAGACATCATCCAATACTTGAGTACAGAGACTGCACCACACGAATATAACACCACACAGAAAAAGAATTTGGTAGCCAAGGCTGGACATTACCAGCTAATTGTAGTACACTTATACAAAATGGGTGTAGATAGCATCTTGAGAAGATGTGTGCTAGAACATGAAAGACCTAGAATTTTAGCAGAATCCCATGAGGGAATAACATGAAGGAATTATGCAGGAAAAGCTACCGCACAGAAGTTATTGTGCACAGGACTATGGTGGCCGACCATGCATAAAGACTCGAAGGACTACTACCATAAATGTGATCTCTGTCAGAGGGTTGGTAAACTGAATAGAAGGGACGAGATTCCCCTACGACCACAAGTAACTTTGCAGGTATTTGACAAGTGGGCAATATATTTTGCAAGACCAATTAACCCACCAACGAAAAGGTCAAGAGCGAGGTACATTATCACTTCAATGAAATACCTGGCAAGATGGGTGGAAGCAACACCAATAAAAGATTGCAGTGCAGAGACAACAACACATTTCCTGTTCGAGCAAGTGATCACTAGATTTGGTTTCCTGAGTATTTTGATGAGTGACCAAGGCACTCACTTCATTAACAACACTATTAAGGCTATTCCTGAGGAATTTGAAGTTCATCATCAAAAGATTACACCATATCATCCTCAAGCAAATGGAATAGTGGAAGCCTTTGACAAGATCCTTGACAATTCACTTACAAAGATCTACAACGTTATTAGGGATGATTGGGACTTGAAGGTACCAATGGTATCATGGGCATACAGGACCACATGCAAGAAATTGATAGGACAAACACCATTTAGACTGGTGTACAGAAAAGAAGCTGTGGTGCCATTACAATTTTTGGTGCTACGCATAACAACAATTACAAACATGACAGAATGAGGCGCAATATAGGAAAGCCTAATTCAATTGATGATGATGGAGGAAGATAGGATTCTAGCAGGGTTCCACCAGGAAGTCCAAAAAGAAAGAGACAAATCTTGGCATGAAAAACATATCAAGAGGAAGGGTTTCAAGGAAGAAGATCTAGTCTTGATGTATGACAACAAATCCCTTCAGCACCCAGGAAAACTCAGAATGCATTGGTTAGGACCATACGAAGTAAAGACTATCACAGATGGGGGAGATGTACAATTGAAGGAAATAGGAGGAACATAACTTAGAGGGATGATCAATGGGAGCTGACTAAAGCTGTACAGGTCCAGTCGACCCCCGGGAAAATA
>ML783046.1:610186-653065 GCA_009831015.1 Picea engelmannii | reverse complement strand
GAGAGAGAGAGAGAGAGAGAGAGATTGCATCGAAAATATGAACATTTAACAAAGGCATAGGGCGTCGAGAAGAGAATGAGCGCGCACACTCGGGAATGCAAATGTGATGGAGGAAACAACCAATGGTCACTACAAGCGGGAAAGAGGAAATAGCGGTAAAGAAGGACACGACAAACAACTGCCAACAAACGATGACTATCAAACTTAAATAACAAAACTAACTGACGGGACGCTGCATTAATCGCACCAACTAGCGACTGCAAGGGAATTGAATAACAAGTACATGGGAAGCATCAGTTCAATTAAAACGTCAATGAGGTAACGTCTCCAAGAACCTTCACAGAATTATTATATAAACTAGTACACAGGACTTGGCCCAAATACAGTTGGTATTGAAATGGATACCAACCAAGGCCTTGTATAAACTGCAAGTTAGCGTAACACAGGAGGTACAGTCACGTGCACGCACAGACGGAAATTGTAATAGGAAAAGGACAATCAAGACGAGTTGGAATTCGTACTCGAGAAGGCTAAGCTCGAGATCAAAGATGAAAAAGACCATGCGGATAGGCTCGAGCAGGAATTGGTCGTAGCCTATGAGAAAATCCCAAAGAGCGTGTAGACGATCGAACTCACAGTGACACAAAAGATTGATCATATTGTGCAGATAATCAATCAATACAAATAGGAGATCGAGCACCTTCGGGAGTAGCTCATACCTACCACTCCACCAGAGGTGAAGGAGCAGAGGAAGCATGAGGCAACAACGCAGATAAAGGAGATAGAGCAACAAGTCCACACGATGACTAACTTGTTCGAGAAGGCAACAGAACTCTGGACAAAGCTAGAAGAGGATCAACAGGTACAGCAGTGGGACCAGGAAGAAGAAAGGATAAGCAGAGCTATTCAGGACCTCAAACAGAGGCAAAAGACAATGTCGATCACAGAGTGCGTCAAAGGAGCATAGGATATGAATAAAATGCAGGAAAAACCCATAGCTACACAGACATGGAAAAAAGAGTGTCAGGCTCAATGGAACCACTCCAGGAGTGGGCAGCAGAGGTCAATGCACATGTAGAAGAAGCAAAAACAAACATGGCACAAACCTAGGCAGAGTACGCAAGGATGGTCAATGACGAGATTGCAGTGCAGGTATTGGACGCACTCAAGGAGAAGACCACGCAGGCCCAAACACAAGCAACAAAGCTCACGAAGAAGTTCCAAGCGATCACAAGAGAGATCGACGAAGCGCACCAGGTTTAGGTGGCTCAGGACGGGCCACATGTCAGTGTTGGGGGCCTGTTGGAGGCGGGTCGAATCAGAAAGAAAGGCTATTTTTGGAAGATAATCATGTAAGAGGAAAGAGACAGCTGGAAGGAAAAGTAGCATGCGCGCATGCATGGAAGACCTAACGACGCTAGGGTTAGGGTTTTTGTAATACATTGTAATGGTTGGTGAGCCGAAGATAAAGAGACAAGATATATACATAGAGCATGAAGAAAAATGAGAGAGGGAGGCGAGATATACGAAGAAAGGAAGAGAACTGTAAAGATGATACGAGTTATTAGGGAGATAGAAAGGGCATGAGAGAATCGATCCCGAGGGTTAGGTCGCAGGCTGAGGAGCCTGGTGCGATCCAGTCAGCATCACAGGGATCAAGGAGCCTGTGGGAAGAAAGAAGAACGAAGATTGTAACCATGCACGACATGGAGATTTCCAAACTATAATAAAATCCTTAGAGCCATATCTTTGTGGACATAGCCCAGAAAGGGGTGAACCATGATAACACTATGTTATGTGACTGAATGAATTTGTTTTTGCGTCTGATTAGTTGATCAATGTTGAATGAATGAAGTGACTAAGTAAATCTGATGTACCACATGCATGCATAGAATGAATGCTATACTAGATGTTAAATGAACTAGATAAAGGTTAAGGTGTAGATCTCGTTCAATCTCAGGTTGCAAACACCTGAGTATTGCAGCCACCCATAGAGCTATCTCGAGTGAGATTGCATAGTACACTCTGGGTACTGTGTTGCCTTATGGGTGACCAGAGGGGCCAATATTCTTTAAGGGCTTTTGTTGGGAAGCTTCTTAGTTATGAACCAGGGTCAATCTATAATGGTAAATAGATAAAACGGAATGAAAACCAACACCAATTATGTGTTTAAAATCCACTAAAATCACCTTTTTTCATTAATATATTTTGTATGTTCGACAAAAACCCCGTTGAAAACCTAATTTTTCGAATGACCTCTTTTACAACATTTCTCTGTTGCTTTGTCAATAACCATGGAAGACTAATATTTTGTTCTCGACCATCACCATTATAATTAATAATCACACTTTGCAATGTTTGATTAGCTTCCTGGATGTCACTACAAATCTTTCAAATTCTTCTTTGTCGGTCCTTCCATCTAAGATTCGCCATAACAATTCTTTTATATTCCTCCTGATATGCATTATATCAAAGATATTAATTGTTTGTAGGTGCTCGTAGTAGGGAAACCTACTAAATTGTATGGGGTAACTTTTCATTCCCTGTAGAAGCCCATTCGTGCCTTAATGACATTCATGAAACATAAACGAAATCACATTAACACTAATTAATCAATATAGCTATGTACCATGCTGAAAAAAAATTCACTAAAAAAAATCATAAGATATATATATATATATATATATATATATATATATATATAATTTGCATACCTTGATGATTTCTATTATATTCCAACTTCCATAGGTGAGGTGTCATTCTTCGTGGTTTTTTGTCCATTCTCTTCTTTACCATTAAATTTTTCTTTCTCCGTAGTTCGATAACTATGGTTCTTAGGCTTCCTATACTCATCAAACACCTCATTTCCTAAACTTCTTGAACGACGAGATTTTATCCTAGGACCACAAACTAGACATGCAAATTTACCCTTTGTTTGAAGACCTGCAAGATATATGAATTAATGTAGCAAATTACTATTACAATTTTTAAAAATGCATGATATTTTCAAAAAATTATATAATATTAAAGCGCAACGGAAAGTTACATACCACAAAAATGTGTTAACCCAGGAGCATCATGAATTTTTCATGCAAGTATTCCATGGAATTGAAATCCTTTTTTCCCTATTGGTCTAGAGATGTCATACATAGTGATGCCAACCCATAACTTCAACATCTCATCGATAAGAGGCTCAATATATACATTCATATCTTTAACTTGGTACTTACCTAATTTGTTCAACATACTTTAATTATATTTAGTTATACGTCCTTATATATAAAAGATATAATTATCATGCACGAGACAAAGAAATGAAATATTATGTCATACTTTCAAGTAAATAAAGACAAGTTAATTAAATACCTAGAATAATCATTGCCAACATTGTGTGCTCTCTCTTTATTGACATCCAAGGAGGAAGGTTATTGTTTATAACAAAAATGGGCCACATTGAGTAAATAAAACAAAACTCTCCAAATGGATTGACACCACCAACTTCCAATGAAAGTCTAACATTATGAGGTTCTTCTTTAAAAATTGACCATTTTTCTTCGATGTTCTTCAATGTAGAACCATCTGCAGACATTCGAAGAACATCGTCTTCACTTTTGTTCTTTGCATGGAAATCCATAAACTATGCTATACTTTGGCACCTGAACAACCGTTTGAAACGTGGAATTGTCGGAATATAACGAAGAACTTTGCAAGGCACCTTTTTTTTTGCTTGATCAGTTCGATATATGCTTATTTGACATTGAGGGCATTCATTTTCTGATGCATATTGTACATAGTATATGATATGATCATTTGGACATGCATCAAAAGCTTGATACTCCATTCCAATTTCTTTCATAATCACATATATTTCTCGATATGTGTGTGGTAAAATATTTGACGATGGTAATAGAAATTCACCTAACAATCTACACCATTCAAAAAAATAAGTCAATGTAAACAATATTAATCATAAATATCGCATCCCTACTTTACGAATTAATTAACAATAACAATATAGGAAAATAGTCAACCTTTATGTACATGTCATCATAACATAAATAATACATTACATACCTTAGGATCTGTGTGAGACAGGTGTTTGATAAACCATTCAAAACCTTCAAGTTCACAAACAACAACATAGTAGATAGATGATTTGTTGTTGAGCCTTCATAAAGAGGTTGTTGTGACTTCTCGAGTAGAGGATCAACATGTCCTCATCCATTGGAGAAAATGTATCTTGGATCAATCTATGTATCTCATCTTCTTGATTTGTATTAATAACGTTATCTTCATCCAAATCATCATTAAGAACTCGATATTCAATATTCCGATCTCCATGTTCCTCACCTTGTAAAGTAGTATTTATGCTACTACTTGGCAAATAACTCTCTGGTGGTCGACATTTTGGGGGCAGTGTCTTTATATTTACAAACAATGTATTAAAATTAGTGTGTATAGAACATATATTAAAACGATAATTTTTTTGACAAATACATGATCACTATTACAAAAAATACATTATATATTGAATAATGTCTTACCAAGGGATGATATTCATAACCCCTTTCAGCGTGCCCCTTCTCCCTACAATGTTTTTCAGTTGATGTTATTAAAATTCTTCTTGTTTGCAAGCCCTTGCAATCATTGCAAGGGAAATAACATTTTCCATCGCCCTTTGCCTCCAATGCCGCTCTAAACTGAGCAAGCCTCCTTGTGTTTTCATTCATAGTATATTTATTTGACATGATAATTGCTTATAAGAACCAATTAAATATTTAAAAAATTAAATTTTGTTAAAACATTGAAAGAAAATTAAAATTAAAATTTCATATATTTCAAGGTCCAATCCTAGGAAATATATGTTGCAATGCTAAAATTTGAAAAAAAATATTAAAAGAAAATTAATTTTGTTCAAACATTGAAAAACAAATTAATTTAAAAAATCATATACTTTGACGTTCAATCACACGAAATATATTTAGCAATGCTAAATTTTGAAAAAAATATTAAAAAAAAACAAATTTGGTTAAAACATTCATGTTAAAAAATTTTGAAATTAAATTTTTTTAACATAGTTTTATATTAAAAGAGACAGAAAAACTAAAAATACTAGCCTTGCAAGTCTAAAATTTGAGCTATGTAGATCGAGAATTGGATGTCTTAAACCAATACGTGACAAAAATAACACAGCTCAAACAATCACCGGAAAAATTGTCGCAACTATAGCAAGTTTGTCGAAATTTGTCTTAAAGACATGTATTTATAGGTTGATGCTCATCGATATAGCGATGAAAATAAATGAGTTGACCCCGAAAAAAGTCAATACCCATTGCACTGCACGTGTGGTTCGCACGTGTGGCACAAGTGTCGCTATAACAATGAATATTCGTGGATATATAAATGGTTTTATGAATCTATCGCTATATCGACGAACGTTGGGGCCAAACAAAAAAAAAATAAAAACAAAAGCCAAAGTTTTAATGCATTTTTCCACGAATTATAGAAACGCGGAAATATTTCGTCGCATTTTGAGCCCATATGTACTAGTGATGCTATATAGATCATATTTCAAATTTGATTTAGAGGTTCATTAGCATGTTATTACTGATCCAGACCTTAGACCATGGTGGGCACAAGATACCCCACAAGTCACCAGAGATATAGTAGGTGAACCTACCAATCCAAGGAGAACAAGATCTCAGTTTGAGGGTGTTCTGCATGCCCTTGTAGCTATTGAGCCATTATTACTCATGCATTTCTATATGGTTCTTGCATCTAATTCTCAGTCCTATGCAGAGGTTGCAAGAAACCATTATTGGGAAGATGCCATGAATAATGAATACAATTCTCTCATTGAGAACCACTCGGACAATTTGGATCCTCTTTCATCTAATCAAAGCAAGTGGATAGCTAAGGGATTCTCACCGGTCTATTCACTTCACCAAATCAATACAAACATCTACATCTTCATCAAAACCTTCATCGAGGAGAAATTTGCATCCTTCCAGGGTCTCCTAGGGGTGAAGGACACAGCTGCATAGCAACTAATCATGTTAGCATTCCATTTTGAGGGGGGGGGTTCTTTCCACTGGGTTTTCCCTCTTTATCTCACTTTGTCATGTTATGTTTTGCATAAGTTGTTTGTACATGAGTACCTAACATGGTTGAAATTGTCGGGACTCATACATCATGCCTACTCTCAGATTGTGATTCAGGGGGGGTATTGGAGTACATGCACAACATTCCACTTTTCAAGGGACATCCATGTCTATTTTTAGTCAATCCTCAATTTAGGGGTTGCCTATTTTTAGCAGTGTTATTTAAAGCAAGTCTAACATATGGAATTAACGACAACTAATCTACAATGGATATGGATAACTTAGCCCCTTAGGAAGTACACATTTCCTTTATTATTAATGGAGTCAAACTAATCATTACCAATTATTGATCCATGATATTGATTAGTTAAGAATTGACTAAATCTAACTAGTGTATGCACAAAGAACCCCAACCTTATGCACATTTCTCCTTAGAGAGTCTATATATTGTACTCATGTCAAGCATTGATATACAAGTGAAATACAAATTAGTTCTTCAACAATATTGTCTTTTCAAGTGTTATTTCATTATTTCTTCTCTCTTTTTATTGCAATTTTACTAGTGTAGTTTTTTCTCGCAACTAGATCTTGGCTTGTGCTTAAAGTCCTACACTCTCCACCAAAAACCTATGGAAAAAATATGTATACCACTATCGCGATGAGGGTGGACCACTATTAGAGTGAATGACAATAGGTCGAACACTAACTAGGCAAGAGAACGCAATGATACGGGAAACGTTGCACCACTAACTAGGCAGGAGAATGCAATGGTAGGGGCAAGCTTGAACCAATTCAAGAGTGGAGAAAACACTCTACCATTGGGCCTAAGCAAAAAGGCGTTGGCTAAACGTTCTACCTTTTGAGTTTTTTGGTCAGAATCTGATGATGTAAATTTGGACAAAATCGATACTTTATGTTGTTTAAATTGCATTTTTGATTGCGTAAATGGATTCAACTTGATGAAAAACCCCTGGAGCACTCGGACTATACAAACTTAGCCACTCAAATCTGCAGATCCAACCATTCATCACTGGATTTCGTGCAAAATCAAACAGAAAAAGTTGTCGAAAAACCTCCAAAAAGTATAACGTTTAGACTACTACAAGCAAAAATGCAGGGGAGGGAGAGAGGCCTCGATAAGAGGGTGAAAAGGGTTTGCAAACCTAGGTAAATCAATGAACATTTAAGAAGTCAACTATCTCCTCCCAGATTTCAAATTTACTTTATGTGTCAAGTGAAAATTTGATGATGATCATTTGTTTTTTGTGTCTGTCATTTTAAGTTTTAAGCACTTTCATTTTTTTTTTCTCTAATATACAAAAATTTGTAAAAAAAAACTCTTAATAAAAAAAATATATAAAAATAAGATAAATCTGTTAAAATTAATGAGAAATGACATTTCAATCCTACCTTTCAGAACTTGCAATCTACGGAGAAAATGGGCAACATCAAATTCCATTTACTGTTTCATTTACTCTTGAAACGAACCTCTCTCAAGTCCTGTAGGTTATACAATAGACATTTAAGCTAAGTACCTACTAAAAATTATGACGGGTTCAAACTTTACATAGAGGTAAATGCTTACGTGTAGATCTTAAAATGAAAAAAAACGTCCAGTGGGACGTCAAATTCCAGGCCTGTAAGACTCCTCCCATAACGTTCCTCTTCCCCGCTCAGAGAGTATGCTGGTTCATAACATAATTACAGTTTTCTGCCACCGACGTTTTGATTTGGGTCATTATGACGCTGACGCTCCTTAGGGACAAACCAGAGCGCCAAGCAGACAAAGAAGTTACTGATGAATAGCTTCGAAAATAAAACGGAGCCAGAAGGAAGAAGCACGGTAATATCGAGTTTTGTCTCATTCCATGGCGCTATTTGGAAGTGTGGAACGTATGCTTTTCAAAATAAATTTGTAACTCTGTTAATTACTGGAATCGACGACTTATACCTTTATAGTGCAGTCTGGAGTAAATGTATTCGAAAACCAAAACATGGACAGAAAGCCAGTGTAACAAGCAATCATCAAAATCAGCTTAGATATGCCTTTGAGTGTCGTCTTGGAAAACTTAGATTTTGATGGATCGCTTGTTCATATCCTTGTACTTTCACTGTACAATTTTTCTGCTGCCAATGGCGTCAACAACCATCACGGGCGCACTCGCCTCGACAGAAGCCACAGCGTGGTGGGTTGGTTGCAGCGACGGGTCCCAGGAATCACTCTGCTTTGGATTTGCAGTAGAGTTGAAATCCACCGCACGGGTGGCTCAACTACCACGAGCTATGGTTGGTGAAACCAGACTCCTGTCAGTCCGTCCTTTTCAATCTGCGCCCTTCGTACAATCATAAACAACAAGAAAGTCCTTCCCGTAATTTTTAATGTTGTAATAGATATTTCATTGTTAAAATATATCTATATAGGCGTTAGCTAAAAGTTCTACCTTTTAGGTTTTCTGATTGGAATTGACTTGAATTCTGCGCTGAAAGCCCCCATGGAGCACTCAGATTATACAAACTTAGCCACTCAAATTTACCGATCCAACCATTCATCATTGGATTTCGAGCAAAATCAAATGGAAAAAGTGACCAGAAAACCTCCAAAAGGTAGAACGTTTAGATTGGGGTGGGGATATTTCATTGTTAAAATATAATAGAGAAAACATATACCCCACCCTTGTACATATATGTGTTATGTTTTCTCTATTATTCCTCCCACCCCACTCTCATCCTCACTCTCATATATGTTTTATCTAATATTCCCCCCATCCTGAGTCTCATATACTTCATCGTTCTACTGAAATAGAGCATAGACACTTCATATATATATATATATATATATGGACATATGTGATGAGGGTTGATGTGCTACAAAAGTATTTATTTAAAATTGGCAATGTGAGAAAGGTTGATGTGTTACAAAACTATCCATACAATTTGAACAAGTGGGTGATTTGATTAAGCTTTACGCACCAATTGACCTATAATCCACTGGTTAAGAACATGTGTTTCCTCCTTGGAGGTTACAAGTTCAAACCCAGAGGGTGTAGGGTATGTATACCTCCGTATACTTTAGGAGTCAAATCGTTACATGGAGGAGGTCCCTTTTCCCACAAACAATGGGTGCTTAGCTCTAGTTGGATGTCAAAGATTTAAATATTACTATGGATAAATATTCAAATTTTTAAAGATTTAAATATTACCATGGATAAATATGTGTTGCATTCAGATTTTTATGCTATAAATATGGATGATGTGGATACTCTTGGATATCATTGGATGGATTCAGTGGGTACAATGAATATGAATGTTTAAAAGACATTTTTGAAGCTTTGGTACAAGGAAAATAAAAGTACATGGCATGATGTATCTTTTACTAAGCAAAAAGGGCACAAGGGGGCACTTGAAGAAGTCCTTCCAAGGAAACAAATTGTAGTACCTAATGACACATCAGATGAAGAGTCTGGCATTGAATTGGAAAAAGAGCCTACATAAGAACTTGAATAAAAGCACCATGAAGGGAATAAAAAGGAAGAAGAATCTAAGGAACCACATGCTAAAGAGTCAAAAAAGAATAATCGATAGTTAAGGTTGTTGTATATCGTCACCCACACCACAAGGAGAAACAATAGTCATCAAGGAAATGGCACGAGTGTCAACAAACTTATTATGGATCAACATGGAACTAGAGAGGCAACCAGTATAGAGGCACATGGAGGACTAAACGAAATACATGGAGATATTATAGTAGTGCAGCAAAGACATGGATCTCAAGGAAAAAACAAGAATCAAGATCGACAAAAGACCACAATTGGACCCCATGTCCACATTTCACTAGGATGGATAGATGCTTGCGCATGGTAACAATTCAGTACATTGCTCAATATACCATATTATATGGTTTCTTCTCATGTTTCGAGGACAAAACATGCCAAGGGGGATGGATTGTAATGTACCTAGGGAGAATAATATGGGGTACATAGGGAGGTACCCAATGGGATAATGAATGTGATGTGGCTATAATAATGGAATAGTTTCACTGTGTAATTAAAATGAAAAAATATAATAATAAGGGGTAGTTGGCATAGACCCCTAGGAATACTCATGAAAATTTTTAAGTACACATGAGTATCATTGTATTGGATGTGTGTTGGACTTTATTGTGTCGTAGAAAGCATGGATTGTGGAGTGATTCCTTCCATGAGGAGTATTTGATGGTGTTACCCTACCTTAAGGGTTATTATCTCTATATTATTATGTTGTTCATGGTAAATGTTTTGGTATCTTTGAATTTTTAAGGGTTTATTTTTTAAGTTTAAACGATTTATTCTCTATTATAACTACCAAGGTTTATAGAGAAAAGAACATTTAAGGTAGGGTAACAACATCAATTATTCCTTATGGAAGGAATCACTCCACAAGTCATGCTTGTCACAAAACAATACAATCTAACACACCTCTAATATAATGATACTCATGCATTTATACTTTGTCATGAGTATTCCTAGGGGTCTATGACAACTACCCCATATTATTATATTATTTCCTTTTAATTAAATAATGGGCCAATTCCATTATTATGGCCACATTACATTCATTGTCCCCTTGGGTATCTCCTTAGGTGCCCCATATTATCCTAATATAGAAATTCATTCAACATTATGCAAGATATAAAATGGGAGAGAGTGATCATAACAGTTCATGAATACTATTAATTCATCTCTAGTCAAATGCCTTGGTCATGACTAGAAATAAATCCAATAGTTATTTAAGTACAATATTGGCACCAAATGGGGACTATAAGATTTTAGTCATGAGCATTATTACTTCCATTTCCCATGTAATTTATGACTTGGATCGTATATAGAGGAGAATCAAAATGGGTAAAGGAAAGAAAGTAAAACAATGTGACTGATCCCTTTACCCCAACTGATCCAGGTGGATATCGGTGGCCACCCACCTTTTCCAGTTGGCTCAAAACAACTTTCTAGCAATTTTGATAATTTACTATTTTTAGCAGTTTTTCGGGTCCTGAACTTCCGAAGCCGTTTTGAGGCCCTAAACGACGTTTTTTGGGGTATGTTGCAGTTGCAAAATTTCTACAAAATTTCATCATGAAATTTTGTGCAACTGTTGTAGTCCTTGGATAGATCTTTCCAATGGGCTATCATACGCCTAAAACGGAGATCGTATGCAAACGTTACGACCCCGGGAAGTTGATGTACTGACTTACCCAAACAGGGCCCACATGACTTTTGGCGCTTCATCTCCTAGGGTTAGGTTTTTGGATGTTTAGGAAACTCTTGTTTATTGTAAAAAGGCCTTGAGAGCCTCATTGTAATCATCTTGTGAATGAGCGTAGCTGTCACATCTCTTCTCAGAGATAAGACATTTCGTTCTACTCATAAAATCTAGATCACCAACCTCAAGAAATTATTACAAAGAGAAGGATTACGCTCTCTTTGGAATCCAACAACATGTCGATATGAAAGTTCTCCAATCCGTGTTCTTGTTGTTGAGATCTAACTTTATATCATTTGAAGGCCTACTTCTGACATTGACCAATACCCACCTTTTTAGAGAGCAATGGGTGAATTGGTTGGACATCTCCTCATACTGCCACAAAATTAGGGCCCACCTTATGAAGAATAACAGAAAAAGGTTAGGTTATGAAAAAAATCACTTTCCTTCTTTAGAACTACTCCCCCTTTGAGAAGGTGACTTCAACTATTGTGAGGCATACTATCTTGGTGGTGTTGAAGCTAGTTTATTTATGTTTTAAGACACTTCCCTTTTAGTGGTGTAGTCGTAAATGAGACTTATCTATTACCAATCATATTTACCTCTCTATCCACTTGTGCCTTGTACATGTTAGAATATAATGGATGTGCTCATTTAACCATAGACAATATCACTATTGTCACCCAACCATAGGTCGAAGCCACCCCCGAGCACCTCAACCTTGACAGAGAATCATTCCGGAAGAAAACCCTAGGCTAGATATACAAACAAGATAACACACCTCTCTCCAAGGATAGTGCACCAAATAGGAGTAACAAGAGCTGATCAAATATTCTAAACCATAACCAAGAGAGATTCTAGGCCAAAACCAAAATCTGCTAGTTGTAGTAGATGAAACAACAACTCTCCTCCAAAGTTGCACACAAACTTTCCAACTACAGTGTGCACAAGTGTTGCTTCTGTAGTTATGAGAATGTCTGCCAGAATGAAGACTGGCCTCCTTTATTTATACTAAAACTGGCAAACTGCATGGGTCGACTTCTCATTTTGGGTGCCTATTTACTTAGTATATAATATTTCCTTTAGCCGACTTCTTTTCTTGGAGGCTAATAACCTAATAAAAATTATCCTCTTGAGCCGACTTGTCTTTTAGGGTTATTAGCCAACTAATTTAGGGTTTCTTCTTGCTTCCCAGAATATTCTATTCTCGTCAGGTTTACACGTGGAGGTAAATACCTCCCACAACTACCATAATATCAACACTCCCTCCTAGCTAGGGAGGTATTTGAAGGTAATGGTATTGAGCACAAACATACCATTTACCCGGTAGCATCAACATAGTTGTATAGACTATCTCATGACTAGATCATGAGCACCATCATCATTATCAGTGTCATCAACTACATCATCTCTCGAAACCATACTCCATCATGATGCTAGATAAGTCACTCACTCCACAGAGTGACACAAGAGCCATTCTTCTAATCCGGACATATGCCCTAGAAGAACCATTTTTTGTCTGGGAAATCTCTGTCCATTGATCATCCATCTAGCTGATAATCATTTCCAACACTATCGATAGTCTTGAAGGCGATCAAAACAATGTCATTCAATAGAACACAACTGTGTCTATCTATAGTAGTACACAACTACAATCTAGTGGTACATTGCCACACCAAGTAGCACACAGATACTTGATCAGTGAAATATAGTCTCAATCAGTGGAACACATCCACTATAGTAGTATACATCTACTGTCTAGAGACATACAATCTCCATAACAATCATATCATCAACCTTCACATAATTTTTTTTTATGATATATAAACTGAATCATCTAGGCCATTCTTCCACTCACATCTGTGAGATCTGGAAGAGAATCTTCCCTAAGAAAGTAAAACATCAATGATGAGTTATCTGAACTATTCTTCTCAAGCAAGGAAGAATAACTGTCCCGATTTCTGAGCCTGGACCATTCATCTATCTGGGTCATTCCTCCGGCACAAACAAAGTGCAACCTGGCGAGAATGAATCTGCCCTAGGGAATGCTTGTCCTTGATTGTTGAACCTGGACCATTCCTCCGGCACAAAACAAAGTGCAACCTGGAGAGAATGAATCTTCCCTAGGTAATGACTATCTGGACCATTTCCTAAGGAAATGGTTGTCCTGCACCAACCTCCAAAACGAACCATTCTTCAAAAATGCTCACAACTATGAGCTTCGAAAGAATGATTGTCCGACGAGGTGGACCAATCTTCTTGACCACTACTGAGAGTGACCGTTAAGAAGAGAGACTGTCCTAGAACATTCCCTATGTTAACCACAAGGGGAATCATTGTCTATGGTACATCAACAATCCATCAAACCATTTTCATTATGAAAATGACCGTTTGATCTGGACCATTTTCCGAACTGGAAAATGCCTATCCATTAGAAATCTCAAACCACTTTCCGAACTGGAAAGGAACTGCTCATCCTGGACCATTTTTCGAACTGAAAAATGACTGTCCATAAATCAATAACACATCAGTGCTCCCTCCCAACCTGGGAGTCATCTCTTCCTTTTTTAACAAGGAAGTCGTCTCCATGAGCTCCAACTTGAGTACACAAGCTCTTTCATCTTGAATAGAGGCTTTACAAAAATGTCTTCTTATCTTCTCATCTATGGAGATATATATTGGAGAACCACTTCTCCTTTCTGGACTTCATCACAGATAATTTAATTCTTGATGTCAATGTACTTAGGTTTTTATGGAACACTGGTTTTCTTAAGGCTTCATATAGCTCTGAGCATCATAGTTGAATTCAACTCTTTTTTTTCCTACTAGCTCATAACATCGTGGCAAGGGTCAAACTTGGAACATATCCAAGTGGTACTTCTTTTGTCATCATGAGAGCTTTGTCATGGATTGGCAATCCATCATCCTTGAGTTCTGAGTAACCATTCTGATACAATATCTTTGTTATAGAAGGTTTTTCACCACACTTCTGATGTGCATTGGAGGCTCCGCACCAAGTTTTTTGAATCCATACAAAACCTTCTTCCATCTGCATATAAGAGTATCTTCCTGGTATACCTCAAAGCCTTGAGTTTGTTCTACATACATTCTTTGTTCAATTATTCTAGAGAATAGTCTTTGCATTCATCTGATGTAAACTCCAACCCATGGATATTACGGACGATATAATGGCTCATGTAGAGGTATGTCTGGTTTACTGGAACAAGCAATCATCAGAGTATTCTCCCTCCATCTGGGATAAACCTCTAGTTTTGGATCTCGTAATGCTTACATTCATAAGTCTTCCATACACTGTTCTTCACCACAGCTTTCATTTCCTCTGCTTGATTGCTTTTAGTGAGTTCAAGTCAGGTTGGTAGTCTTGTGATTCTCGATACAATGACTGGTTGTTCTGTCTTTCCTTTCTCTTTTGGAATCTTCATGTTCTTTCTTATGTTTTCCATTAGCTCTTGGGTCCATGGATCTTTTCTATAGATTCCATCCCCTGAAGATTATGACTTCTTTCTTTCATCATAGAATCATGGATGTGGATGAACAACCAGGGATACTTTGAGGTTTGTTTTCGAAGAAGGCTTCTTCTAAAGTCAAACTGAACATGTGTTGTTTTTCATGGCTACCACTATTGATGGGAACATGGATAGATACTTCATCATCTTCAATGGATTATACTATTAGGATTAACTCCCTCCTTATCCTTGCTTCATGCATGGATGCATGCTCTTCTTTTGGAATTCTGTAATCATCTCCCTCCAGCTAAGAGAGCCCACGCTTCCATCTGCATCCTTATTGCCTTCTGCAAAGTGTCATAAGTCTTTTTCCAATTTTCTCTTGATTTTTGACTTCTTTCTGTCTTCACTTCTTCCAGGTTTCTTCAAGATTGATTATGATTTTGGCTTATCTTGCAGTTGTTAATTATGTAATAACTTCCACATGAATTGTTACCAGGGTTTGTTGATGTACTTCATCCTTTCATGTGTATTGCCTTGTCTTGTAGTCATTGTGATAGAAATCCTTTCATAGGTATAGTTTCTCTTTGAACATATTATCTTCTAGGAAATAAATATGCAAGATATGTACAAAAAACATGATATGTACAAGAACTATGAAGAGTATTGTTACCTTGTTTTAGAAGAAGAAGTTGTTTTGTCCTGCTTGGCTTTCTTTGAGGGTTCCCTTTCTTCAACAATTGATGCTTTGTGTGATTCCTTCCTTTTATTTAACTCGTGACAATGACTCTTGTAGTGACCATACTTTCAACAATTGAAGCATTGTATTCTTGACATATCTTTCTCTTGATTTGGTTTCTTCCTAGAGCCAAACTTCTTTTTATTCCTAAAATCCTTGAACCTTGTTGTGAAGGCTTGATCATCGTACTTCTTTTGGGGTTTCTCTTTTGCATTGATCCTTAATTCTTCTTGTGCACAACAAGTCCAAAGTTATTCAAATGTAGGATACTCCTTCCTTCTGTTCATGCTTGCGACAAATGCATCACATGTCTTGGGAAGACCATTGAGTACTATGTTTACCAATTCCTTCTCTAAAATGATCTCTTCAATAGCTTATAGTTAATCTATTAACTGAGAAATTCTCACAAAGTATGATGTTATGCCATCATCATCATTCATCTTCATGTCACAGAGCTCATTCTTCAGACTCATTACTTGTCCAATGTTTCTGACTGAGAAGAGGTTTGTTAGGGCATCATACATCTTCTTAGACGAATCAATATGGGAGATGTAGGGTATCAGGTGATCTCTTATAGAATCCACTATGATACTCATGGCATTGATGTCATTGTCTTTGAACTTCTCCATAACTGCAACGTTCTGCGGTTCCTTTTCTTTTCCTTCTTCAAACCCTGGTTCCACAATCTTTCCTTTCATGATATCCAACACTTTATTCTTGGCAAGGATGAGATCAATCCTTGTCTTCCATGCTCTGAAGTTAGAAGCCCCATCTAACTTGTTTTCTGACTTCATAGAGTAAGTCATGTTTTCCTTGACTTGATCAACCCTTGATTTGACCAAAAACTCAACCTTGATGTCTTAGCTTGCTGAGAGTACTAGGAGATGCGCTAGGCTACAACGCACTAGTTTATCCGAAAATTAGGTCAATTCCTTCACTTAAGGTGCCTCAACGAGAGGATTAGTGTTTTTGCAACTTCACCTGCTAGTAACCCTAGTGACGGTGCTTTGGTAACTTCTCCTGCTAGAAACCCTAGCGACAATTCTTCAACGAGCTTAGTATCCTTATGGTTATTCTCCCTTCCAGTGATTAGACTGAATGAAGGAGGTGTGGGCCCATAACCTGTTAGAATATAATGGATGTGCTCGTTTAACCATAGACAATATCACTATTGTCACCCAACCATAGGCCAAAGCCACCCCCGAGCACCTCAACCTTGATAGAGAATCATTCAGGAAGCAAATCCTAGACTAGATAGCCAAACAAGATAGCGCACCTGTCTCCAAGGATAGCACACCAAATAGGAGTAAGAAGAGATGATCAAAGAGTCCAAACCATAACCAAGAGAGAGTCGAGGCCAAAACCGAAATCTGCTAGCTGTAGCAGCTACAATGACAACTCTCCTCCAAACTTGCACACAAACTGGCCAACTGCAGTGCGCATAAGTGTTGCTTCTGCAGTTCTGAGAATGCCTTCCAGAATGAATACTGGCCTCCTGTATTTATACTAAAACTAGCAAACTGCCTAGGCGAACTTCTCATTCTGGGTGCCTATTTACTTAGTATATAATATTTCCTTTAGCTAACTTCTTCTCTTGGAGGCTAATAACCTAATACAAATTATCCTCTTGAGCGATTTGTCTTCTAGGGTTATTAGCCAACTAATTTAGGGTTTCTTCTTACTCCTGAGAATATTCTATTCTCGTCAGGTTTACACGTGGAGGTAAATACCTCCCGCAACTACCATAATATCAATAGTACATGACCTCTTCTTGCACGTTATTCAAGTGTTTCCATACCCACTTATATAGGGCATCAAACTCAAGAAATTCCACGTGGTCTAAGATTCTGGGCATATCTTTTAGGATCTATCCCCACGTGGATCATTTGATCACTATGAATTTATCTACCATTTTATCCTCCTCTAGGATTTTCTCATATTTTATCTTCCAATATTCCTTGTCATCTTTAATTATTTCCACCACATCCTATCATCAATCAATTTTTTCTAAGCCTCACCTAGTTCCTACCCCTACTTCATCAAGTCCTCTTTCCTTTTGTCTACTAGAACATGTGCATTTTTTTCCTTTTCTATGATCTCATGAGGTATGGCCCTCCATTCTTACACTTCTCTAATGATTCTTTCAATATTCTACCTTAGCTAGGCTACATAAGGATCATCAACTCCATGGATAAAACTAGGAGCAGGGGGAGTTGTTCTTAGTTGCTTTGTGGTAACCTTGAATTGTAGGGAATTGATTGCTTCCTTTTCCTCCTCCAATTGGGATTTCAAACCCATGGCATTAGTCTTTTCTACTTCTATACATGATATCCTTTATTCAATGGATTTCTTTGTAATATTGAGGGTGGCATGTTGTTTTCTTAGGAATTTGACCTCATTTTTTACTTCTTGTTTTTCTTCCAACAATTGTTTCACTAAAGGGAGTCTTGATGTATTATTAGTGATCTCTAGCTTCTTGATATTTTATTTTTGCTCCTTCAGAGTAGAGATAACTTCTACAACTACATGTGACCCCTTTCCTACTGAAATTATCTTGTTTTCTAGCAACCCATTTTTAGCCTCTAGAGTTCTAACCTTTGCTATCAAATAATTTTTTATAGCAATCATGGATCCATATTTTCTCTTAAAGTTCTCATATTCACAATCATCTCTTGCATACTTTTCATAACCCATGTTGTTTGAGTTATTTTCCATACTAATTTTATTAGTGGATGGAAACTAAGAGGTCTAAAATGTGACCCAAACAACCCTCCAATCTTTAGTGCTCATCTCTGAGTATGCATTTGGGGTTAAAGGATATGGAGTAGTCAGTATTGGGTATGTGTTATATTATTTGAAAGACCAACCCCACATGTTGCATTGCACCCAATGCATGGGGGGGTAACAAGGGGGTTGTAGGGGGGGCAGAGCCCCCCCTTCCTGGGGAGTCTCCTCCCCCCAGAAAAAAAAATTGGCAGTTTCTTGTGTCCATTTTTAGTGAGTTTTCAACACACAATTTTTCGTTGATGGTTCTCTAATTCCGATTAAGGAATTATGGTTATATACTAATCTAGGTCGATGGATTAGGGGTTTTGGATGTTGCGGGATCCTATATATATATATATATATATATATATATATATATATATATTGTATTGTATTGTAAATAATGAAGATGAAAAATAATTAGAGGTGCAACTATAAACAAGTTGCTAGTTTTGTCGGTTTGGGTTTCTAAGGTAAATTTTTTGTGTAATGTGTGTGTGTGCCATTGTATCTTTTTTGTTTCTATTAATAATTCATTTGCAATAATTAATTGTACAAGGTTAAAATATACATTTGGTATTAAAGTAGTTATTGACTTAAGGGGGACACCTTTCTGGCTAATGGTCTGGATTGAGTATGTGGTAAACCTTTTTCAAATGGGATCTTTGCGGTATTGATTCTTGTGGTGAAAATAAACAGTAAGCAGTTCAAAAATAGAGATAGAGAAACTTAATGGGAGAGTTTTGAGTTGTGGAATCTCAAAATGGAAGATATTTTGAAAGGCAAAAATCAATGGGTCATTGTGGATCCAAGTATTGCACCCATGGAAATGTCAACAAAATACTGGACAAAGTTGGATTGAGAGGAAAAGAGCACAATCTGGTTGTGTCTCCTAGATTCAGTATTATTGAATGTATTAGGGGAAGCTACGACTAAGGATTTATGGAATAAGTTAGGGACTTTGTATCAATCTAAGTCCCTGGGAAATAAATTGTACCTCTCCCCTGCGCGTAATTGCCACTCCCAAACCCCCGTACCTCCTCCCTCCTCCCTCCACACCCATTCCCCAACCACTCCTCCCAAACCACCCATTCACGTGCTCCTTTTGCGCCTGACCATGATCACATGGGTGATCGGGGGCATTGGGTAGAGGGGCTGTAATATGAGGCCTAGTTTTAAGTTTTAATTTAAATTTAAATTTGTTATATAGTTTAAATTTTATACAATTTAATTTGTTATTTAAATTTTTTTAATTTATTATTTAGTTTTAATTTTTGTTTTATTATATATATTATTAATATATATATTGTATATATATTCAATAAAATCATTATTAGAAAATATAATAAAGTTAAGAAATTTTTAATGAATTTTATTTATATATGTTTAGACTATATAATAAAATTAAATCCCCCCCCTCCTGAGAGTTACCAAACATGTTAATTGCATAACTTCACCATACAAAGGCGGATTTTCGCCCGTGAATAGTTGAAACAACCGAGGCGAAGTCTAGAATGCATCCATGGCATTCTCCTTGGAAAAATCAGCCCAGAATTTCGGTGGCATGTCCTAGAGCGACGGGGACTCATTACTGGCCTGACAAGCATGCGTTGGAAGGAGGCCTAATTGGGGGCCTCCGAGGCCAAATTGGGTCGGGTGAGGAAAAAACATTGTAGCTATAGGTATGAAGGCATGTAAAAACATGTCAATTCTGGTGTTCATTCAAGAATTTTACCCCAACTTCAAATTTTTTCCCTAATCAGTGACTTGGCCGACTCCTTCTGTGTACCTTCTCAGGGCCATATCTTACTCATCCAGAGTCGGATTTGCACCAAACGAAAGGCAGAGGAAAGGTAGAAGATAGAGATATAACATGGGAACATTAAAGAATAGTTTTTTGGCTATTTGGTATAGGGTAAGATCCTCTCAAGGTTCAAGCCCAAGGGGTCCCTTCACCAAAACAAGCCCAAATCGAAGCCATGCTTCAACCAGCTCATAGGGAAACTTATAGGAAGAAAAGGGGGGGCATAATCAAGTATAAAGAGTGCTTGAACAATGGGCATTTCCTTACTTACAATGACCAAATCCCAAAGGCCCCTTGCCCTCTTAAGCAACTCAACAAATTTCCCACACCTTAGGGCTTCATCCTGGTGAATCCAATAGCCATGGATGGTTGGGAATTGTCCTAAGCCACCTCACCTACAGTGGAAAAATATGGCAGCAGTCAAAGAGAGTTTGGGATGGAACAAATTCCAAGGAAAATGGTGATGTGGCATATTAAGTTTTTTCATTTTATGAAAAATGACTTTTTGTAATATGAACTCTTGCATGATTTACTTTTTGGCATATATACATTGTAATTAAGAGGTCAAATCAGATTTGATTTGATCCCTTTTGGATAAGATTCTCTTTTAGGATAATGTTACTTTTTGTAAAAAGACAAAATAACTTTAGGGTTGGTCCACTTGTCACTTTTAAAAAAGTGACAAGTGTCTTATGAGCTAACCCTAAGCCTTCACCTCTCCTTTATAAATAAGACGGTTGACATTATAAAAAAAAGGAGGATGAATATAGTAACAAAGCTTTGCTGAAATTTCCCAAGACTCTTTGTGTGTGTGATACTTGTTAGATTTTAGTTTTTGGATGTGTCATTTGTTGGTTAAGGGTTGAGGGGTAGGGGTAAATGCTTGTTATGTTAGCTATATCCAGGAGGGATTGGTTAGCTAGGTGTTTTTTGTTGCTTCCTTGGGTTTAACTTGTTTACTTTCATCTTCTAACAACTTGGTTTAACTTGTTTAATGTGTTTTAGAGCAGATATTTTGAAGTACTCAATTGTTTTCAGCCTTAGCTAGTGGTTGGGAGTCCTATGGCCCCTTAGGAAAACCCTCAAATAGGCCCCTTAGTTGGATGTTCATACTTGTTTTCTTTATATTTTCATTCATGTATATTTCTATTATGTTTTCTTACCATTAACCTTGTTGTCCCAAATAGGAAAATTGGTCATTTTGGTCAATTTCCCCCTACGAGACAACCATCTTAGTTGGATGTTATATACTTTTTATGTGTAAATTTATGTTACATTTAATTCAATTTTTAATACATAAATACTGAAATTTCGTTGTTTGCCTGCAAGGACATAATCGGTCACCTATTCTGCTTCCCCTAAGTAGTTGGGGACCACCTAAAGGCCTGTTTGAGGAAAAGGGGCCAACAGAGAAGCAAATAAAAACATCCATTTTGATTGGTAAATCTACCCAATCACTCTTATATTCACTTTACATATCACTTACACTCATTCCAAAATTTTTGGCACACATACCAATGTTGATATGCTTAATTTGTGTAGATAGCTTGAGTAGTTTACTTGTGAATTTATGTGAAAAAAATATGATCTATACTTGCGTAGATAACCATCAAAATTTCTATATTTCAAACACTAAACTTACAATCCCCATACAAGGAATTAGTTGGGGCTTTCATGCACATGGCGGCCTTGCCGCTCGCAAAGAGCCTCAACCCATTCCTTTGGGTTGAATAGTGTAATCGTTATTTGTAATTATCTAATCTTGCCATATTTCCATTGTATCATTTTTCAATCACTAATCTATAGGTGGCTGCCCCTAAAGGGGCCATACAAAAATTGACAAGCTAAATACATGCAAAAATCCACATGAATACTTGAAAACAATTCAAGGGTCCACCCCATACACTAAAAAAAAAACTTATACTATTTAGATACATACATACACATATTATTTAGCTGTGACATATACGTCACCTACTTATTTACTTGTTTTCTGTATATAAGTTTTTTTTAAATAGATTTCAAATTCAGTAACCAGGAGGCACGCTTGTGAAAGCAAGACGTGACCTCGCCACGTGGATGGCCTGGTATTTCATTTCAAGCAATTTCAATTTTGTAGGATACTAAGAGTCAAAGCCAGGGAGTCTTCATCAGGAGCCCCTCAGAAGTTGTCTAGTTAGTACAAGTCAAGTGGTCTTTCCTTAGTATGACACGGTGAAGGAGTTGATTAGCTTAGCTTGGTTGGAATGCTACTCTGCTTGGGTAAGCTCAGCTAAAACTCCCTTTAGGGGGGTCCTGGGCCTCTTCCTTTTCACAAGTATCCTTCTTCCATCCAAGCGACTTTAAGAGCCTGAAAGAACTAGTGACGAGAAGTGGCTAATCCCTGCTTCTCTGAACTACATGGGGCACTCTTCAACCTAACCACCATGGTCTGCTAGGACTACTCTTCTTATATTAGTTGGCACAGTTCCGAGATGTGTTTTCATGATCGGAATAACCTTCAAAACAGTGTGGTATCCAAGGCGCGTGACAAAAACTAAAAATTGACCAATAAAATACTTTTAAAGTCAACCTTTTGTCAGTCCACCTTTCACTCACAAACCAAAATTTGGAGTTGTGAATACTTTCCCTTATATCATAGTTGTAACAACTTGTAACAAGGCTATTCATCCCCTCTTACAACCCCCTTTTTTATTTAACAATATTTCAGGATCACTTCCCGGGTCACCCTGGGGGGTATCAAGCCATTCTGGGATTGTTTCCATGTCTTAAAAGCTTCGAAAAACTTGTTGTTTGCAATTTACAACCATTTAAAAGGAATTGGATGTAGATTTAAGCTCACTTTTCACCCTTGTTTTGCACTTTTTTACTTGAGACATCCATTGGTTAATTACCCAGGACACCGGTTTACCCCGGGGACCCATTCCGAGCCATTTTCCAATGCTTTAAGGGAGTGAACAACTCACTGTTCGCTTTATTTAGTTTGCTATCCAAAAATTAGCGAGCTTATTTTCATCCTACTGTCCATAATTTTCAACCCCCCAGGCCATTTTGGCCATCTGGGAACCTGAGGGAGGACAACACCCAGGGTGGGTGGTCCTGAGAAAGACTTCTTATAAGTATTTCACCTCTCTTTTTCCCCCTTCATTACTGCCTCAGGCGAAGGACCACTTGAGGTGCAGGTAGTCTATGCCTCATGCTGAGCTATCAAAGAAGTTGTAACCGACTTCATAGTCAGATAGGTCAGATCTTCCCCAATGGACAGATTTTTCTTATAACACCTACCTTTTTCTGGCGACCATACTAGGGACTTTGCAAACCTCTTTATATTTTCATATATCCCAAGCTTATATTGGGCGTTGGACCCAAATTATTTGCGGTCTTTTTCCCGCTTGTTGAAAATTTTTTGTGGCAAGGTCTTTCAGTAACCCTTTGGAATTTTCTTTGGTGCTTGTTATAGTTCAGTTCCCTTGTAGTTTTCGTTGCATCTAGGAGCCATAAATACCATTGAGTTTTCCTTTCATTTTACCTTGTCAGTCTCCGTTTCTACTTGTTCAAACTCACCTGGGAAGTTATAAATCTATCATACCTTACCTTCCACTTCGAGAAGAACGAAAAAAAAGCTTTGTTTATAGTTGGGTTAATCTACATCATTTCAGAAAGAGTAAGATTTTTGGTGATACATATCTTGTACTCAAAGTACTTACTTGATCCCCTTGCAAGCTGGCAGGGAAAAAGTATCCTAAGACTAGGGAAACAGTGCCCCCCAAGATTACAAGAAGTCAAAGTTCGCGAAAGAAAACAAGTAGTGAGACACATACACCTGGAAAACTAGGGAAATGTGTTACCTCTGTAGTGCAAGTTGAGTCACCCTCTTCCTCTTCTCCTATTCAAAGCCCCTTACTAAAGCAATCTTTAGTTAATCCAACAACAATTATTAACCCTCAGTTTGTTTCTCCCATCGTTTCAACAACTGTTGTTGTTCCTCCCATAGTTGTTCCGATGGAAATGCCATGCAACCCAGGACTCCTTTGTGGTTGGCTAGACCTCTTCATGACATGCCTGCAGATGCCCCAAATAGGCTTCCAAAGTTCAGTGGCACTTGTACATTGAGTGCTAAAGAAAATATACAAAACTTCTATGATCCATTAGCGCTTATGTACATAACAATTCTCGATGTCATCATTAGAATTTTTTTAAGAACCTTTGAGGGTCAAGCAACGAGATGATATCGCTTGCTTCCTAATGATAGTATCCCAGATTGGGACACTATGATCCAAGAATTCAAGAAACATTTCCAAGGGGTGGATGATGTGGCCTCAGGGATTTCACAACCATCTCCATCCATGAGGGTGAGAAAATCTGGAATTTTAATCAACGCTTTACCTCGACCTTGAATAGGATCCCAACTGCTTCCCAACCATTTGGGAACAATTTATTCCATTATTACATGACCATTATGAATTTGAATGTAAAGTATATATTGAAAGATAAATCAATACAAACTTTAGATGCGGCCAAGACTAGCACCCTGGAAATTGAAAGAAACATGGAGGAATCCGGTATGATTCCCTCACCTTTAGCACAACCCTGTTTTAACGGGAGGCCTAGGAATGAGGTACCTCGAAACAAGGGTCCTCGGTATGAACCTCCACCTGCCCAGACTTCGAGGATTGAAGAAAGGGAAAGTTCGGAAACACTCAAGTTATTAATGAACATGAACAACCAAATACTTTCTCTTAATCAAAAGGTGAATGACTTGTAGTTTTCTGCTCCTCCAAGGCCAAGACCTCCTTTCCCTCATACTCCTCCTCCTAGGTAACATGTTGCTGAAGTGGATTGGTGTCACTTTTTCCAAGACTTCCATGATCCCGAGTATTGTTACTCGTATACACGTCACATGGAATTGTCTAAAAATGGCAAAGCCCCTCCACCTCCAGTCAAAAACAAGCTTTCTTTCACTTCCCAAAATGACCAAGTTAACATGGAAGACTCTATTCCCTATGATGATGATCCTCTTTCTTTCATAAGCTTTGTTTTAGAAACTAGGAGTTAGGCCCCTAAAACCGCTCTACAAGTGGTGGAAGAGGCCAAAAGTGATCCCAAGGACAATGAAAAGTCAAAACTTCCTACGAATGGTAGATTACCTTCCCCTACTAGGAACAGGGTTCCATGGACCCTAAATAAGGTAAATGTAATGCCCCCGACCATCAACCCCACTGTCGGGCAACACTACTACGCGAAAACATTCTCATACTTATATATATATAACATGCATCATATCAAATTAACACATTTAACTAAACAATAGAGAATAATCACAGGATTATTGCTAACATACAAAAATAATGGAATTAACAGTAATTCATAATTGCAACGGAATACATGATAATATTACAAGCATCACAGACATGCATTTTAATTTAAATTAAACACATAATGATACTTATCATTGAAACTGTAGTAACTCCACCAACTACATGCAGACCTTCCATGAACCTCCTAGCCTTAGACCACGCTACTCATCATGCTCAGTAGTGGGTCACCCCTAAGCTAGGACCAAGCTCCACCCTGGGCAAGGGAGTCCTAGACTAGGTTGAGGTTACAGGAAAACTGCACAAAGAAACTGGAAGGATTCTCTCCAGGAGACTTCTTATGCCCACTACTCATGGAATCTCATTCCCCACATCCCTGTTCCACTCGGGAGTATACACCTTCAAAAGCACAGTCCATCAGTGCTTCACCTCCCTCTCTAGGTCTCGACAACAGGCCAAATCAAGAATTCTCAGAGCTCCGTAGCTAGTGCTAGACTCTCTCTGGGAGAAAACTGCTTCCTAGCAGACTCTCTCACCTAGAGAGAGGTGCTCAGAGGCCTGACAACCTGCATCTTCTACCACGGGCCTGAAAACCCTCTTCTTCAGCACACTCTTCAACTCAATTCCAATCGGATGAGGGAAAATGCAATAACATCAGCACTTAGTTGACACAAGCATGACGACCACAACAGAAAATGGGCATAGGCCTGAAAATGGCAATGGCCAGACACTAAGACACATCACACTCAGGCGATTACCCAGGTGTAGGGTTCCACATAAGACATAGACAGTTCACGGATTTCGGGTCTCTAGTGCGTGCGTGAATATTTACAAAGGTTGAATACAGAGGCCATGGGATTCATGGGAATACACTGGTCGGCTTCACATTTCTCACTTTCAGGATGCATGAAAAGGAAGTTAATCAGAGGTCGATCACAAAGGTCTCATGGTTTCAAACGGAGGATCGGGAAAACTGGCAGAACCAACCCCCAACTCAGCTGACGCTTCATCTTTTAACCACATGCGCCCAGGTCGACACTTGTCTTCTTGGAGCTGCATGCGTTCCCTTTTTCATATGTTGGAGATGCATGTGTTGCCTCTCCTAGGACTTAGGATAAAAACATGTTTGTCACACAGCTTTGGAATAATAATAAAATATTATTCTCAAGGACTTAAGCCCCTAAGCTTAGACCCTCTTTCCAACCTTTCATCCCCTTTTCCCTTAACTACCTTGTGGAAGCTTAGTCCCCCATCACTCTTTCTTCGTAGTTGGTCTGCACACAGCGATGTTTAATCTTTATTAATGTTCTACATAATTACATATACAAAAACAGGCTCATGGCCTTTAACACTTAGGCTCTCCGGCCTAATAAACACATAATCCCACTAGCTTATCAATACTCGACTCACCAGCCTAGAAAATATGATTTACAATTCATAAACATGATTTGCAATTCATAGACATGATTACAATAGGGCTTGTCCTTGGGGATATTACAATCCCCTCCCCTTATTTTTGCATTGTCCTCAGTGCAACGTTTACACAACATCAACAAGATTTTCAAAATCTTAAAAAATATGTGGATATTCTGCCCACATAGCATATTCATGTTCCCAAGTCGTGTCCTCAGGACCGTACCAGTTCCACTAGACCTTTACAAGCCCTATGGCTTGATTCTGGAGATGTTTTCTTTTCCGGTCCAATATGCGCATAGGATGCACTTACATGATACATTCTTGTTCCACCTGAATCACATTCCAATCAATTGCATGACTAGCATTAGGTATATATTTCTTAAGCAATGAAACATGAAACACATTATTTATAGTCATGGATGCAGGTAATGCAAGCATATATGCAACTGGCCCAATCCTTTCTAGAATTTCAAATGGCCCACAAAATCTGGCTTCCAACTTGG
The DNA here is from genome assembly GCA_009831015.1 of Picea engelmannii. Lineage (NCBI taxonomy): Eukaryota > Viridiplantae > Streptophyta > Pinopsida > Pinales > Pinaceae > Picea > Picea engelmannii. Next base: position 625,716 of record ML783046.1, on the reverse strand, counting down.
CACAATTTCCTAGCTTCAGGGAACTTCTATTGGCTTTTACTTTCAGGAAAACATGGTCACCTACTTTAAACTCTTAGTGGGTTCTGTTCTTATCATCCCAACTACTTCCCTGTTAGCTGGATTATCCTAGCTTACTAGAGTATTTCACTTTTTTCCATAAAGTGCTTCAAATGGGCTCATCTTCAATGATGCTTGATACCCATTGTTGTAGGCGAATTCTACCAAGTGTAGGTAGTATTCCCATTTAGATGGTTTGTCCATAACATACATCCTTAGTATGTCTTCTATTACTCGATTCACCCACTTTGTCTGCCAATCCAACTGAGAATGATAGGTTGTACTGAAGTTCAGATTCGTTTTGAACCCCTTGAATAACCCTTTCCAAAAAGTTGAGGTAAATTTCGGGTCCCTTTCAGACACAATTTTCTTGGGAATACCATGCAATCGTGCTATTTCCCTCATAAAAATATCATCAATGCTAGTTGCCTTGTGAGTAGTCTTTAGCGGAATAAAATGTGCAACTTTCGTAAGCTTTTCCACCACCACCATGATTGAATCATGCTGCTTGCCTATTATGGTCAATCCTATGATGAAATCCATTGTCACCACTTCCCACTTCCACTCTGGAATGGGTAAAGGCTGTAGCAACCCTGTTGGGTGTCTGTGCTCAACTTTAACCTTCTGGCACTCCATACATATGGCAATGTATTATGCAATCTCTTTCTTCATACCTAGCCAAAAGTAATGGCTCTTGACATCTGCCACAATTTTCTCATATCCAGGGTGCCCAAACATAAGGTACATTATGCATTTCATTCAAAATCATAAGTTTCAAGTCATGTACATTAGGTACATAAATTCTATTCTTGTACATAAGTGTTCCATCAGCTTCCAATTTATAATTCTCCATTTTCTATGGCATCTTACCTTGCAGTATTTTTTCTACCAAATCCCTGTACCACAAATATGCATTTGCAGCTTCCAAAATTCTACTTTTAATATCATTTTGATACATGCTAATGGCTGTAGCATGTAATTCGTGTACTCTCTAGCTGAGTGCATCAACCACTTTATTCTCCCTCCCTTTGATATGCTTGATATCAAAGTCGTACTCACAGAGAAACTCCAACCACCTACTATGTCTAGCATTCAAGGTTGGCTGATCAAACAAATACTTCAGACCGTTATGGTCTGTCCTCAGTTCGAACCTCCTTCCCATGAGGTAATGCCTCCATTTATTTAGAGCGTGTACTATGGATGTCAACTCCAAATCATGAGTTGCATAGTTCCTTTCATGCTCTTTCAACTTTCTGGATTCATAACAGATTACAAATCCATTCTAACTGAGGACTCCTTCGAGTCCTTCTTTTGCATGCATCTGTAATCCTCAGGATTGGAGCACTGGTTAACAATTGCTTCGATTGCTGGAAGCTTCCCTCACAATATTCTGTTCACTGAAACTTCTTCTCCTTCCTTTGCAATGAAGTGATAGGGTGAGCTATCCTCGAGAACCCTACGATAAACCTTCTGTAATAACCAACTAGACCAATAAAGGATCCGACTTCTGTCACATTCTTTGGCGCTGACCATTCTCTGATGGCCTCAATCTTCTTAGGATCTACATCTATCCCATCCTTCGAAATAATATGCCCCAAGTAATGGATCTTCTCCTGATAAAACAAGCACTTGCTCAACTTGGCATACAATTGGTGCTCTCTTAGCCCATGTAACACCATCCTAAATTGCTTCTCATGCTCTTCCTTTGACTTGGAATACACCAGAATGTCATCCATGAATACTATGACAAACTTGTCTAGATAGTCCCTGAATACACCATTCATTAGGCACATAAAAGCAACAGGTGCGTTTGACAGCCCAAACAACACCACTGTGAACTCGTAATGACCATACCTTGTTCTAAAGGTGGTCTTGTTGATGTCTTCATCCTTTATCCTTACCTAGTGATATCTCGACCTGAGGTCTATCTTCTAAACTATCTTCGCATCCTTCAACTGATTGAAGAGGTTATCAATCCTCGACAGAGGATATTTTTTCTTTACAGTTACTTTGTTCAATTGTCTGAAATCAATACACAATATCAATGTCCCATCTTTATTCTTCACGAACAGGACCGGGGCACCCCAAGGTGACACACTTGGGCGTATATACCCCTTCTTCAGAAGCTCTTCAAGCTGCAATTGTAGTTCTTCCAGCTCTGGTGTACTCATTCTGTAAGGATATTTTGACACTGGAGCTTCTCCAGGCATCAAGTTTACAGAGAAGTCAATATATCTCTTCAGTGGTAGTCCAGGTACCTCCTGAAATACGTCTTCAAATTCCTTTAATAACACATGATATCCAATCTTTGATACTTTATCATTAGGTGCTTCCTCCACATGGGTTGCAAATAATTGAGAGCCTTTCCGGTAGCACTTCTTCAGCTGCATTGCTGAGATTTCTCTGACAACAACAACTCTAGGAATTCCTTGGACTGTTTTTCAATTTCCTTCCTCAACCAGGCAAGTGAATTCCTTGTTATGACAGTCGAAGATGGCATGGTGGTGGTCCAACCAGTCCATCCTAATTATACAATCATAAGAACCTAAAGGAAGAATGCTCAATTTAGCCTTTGTGCTTAGTCCATTCATGTCCACTGGGCAAAACTTAACTAACTCAGTGACTTTCCTCTTGGTTCCTGTAGCCACCTGCACTAACCAATACTTTTCATGTTTTCTTCTCGACAATTGCAAACTTTCCACCACTCTAGGATCTATATAACTATGGCTAGCCCCTGAATCAATTAAAATAGTAAAGGCATGGTTGTTGATCATAACTTTCACTTCAATCATGTGCGATTTATATTCATCTTGCTTGTTGTTGAGGGTTGCGTAGATCCTTGGAATTCTACTACCCATGTCCTTCACTGTTTTAGCTTGTTGAACATTATGGACAACTCTCACTTTGCCATTTTTGTGGGGACAATCTCTGTACTTGTGGTTCCCCTGACAACCCCAACACTGAATGGGCATTTGTCTTGGCCTTTGTTCCCCTATGTCAGCCATTCTCGAATCTCTAAATGGTGGTTGTCTTTGAGGATTGTTTCTGAAAAAGGGTGGCTTAGTTCCCTTCTTCCTCTGATCCATCCGAAATTTCTTCTTATCTTCCCAAGCCTTTCGGAAGGTAAGCTTCTCTCTTTGCTTCTCATATAGTCATTTCACTCTTCTTATAGTTTCTTCCATAGTCTTAGGGTCATCATACTGAATCTTGTCCCCAATGGAAGGTGGCAGTCCACTCAGATACCTTTGAATCTTGACAGTGTCATCTTTAATGAATGAAACATACTTCAACAATTCCAAAAACCTTCGTTCGTATTCATCAATGTTCATGCTGTCCAGCTTGAGTTCAAAGAACTCTTTCATATTTCTGTTGTAGTATATTTTAGTCAAGTATTTCTTCTTGAAATACCTCTTGAATTATTTCCAAGTGATATCTTTCTCTCTAATGTGTTGCACCTGCACAAGCTGATCCCACCACATGGATGATTTTCCTTTCAGTTGATACATCGCAATTATTCCTTCTGCATGAGAGGAATAATTGTGTAGTTGGAAATATTTCCTCATGCCAAGCAACCATGTTTCAACATATTCCTCCTTATGTTCTCCATCGAACATAGGAGGATTAATCTTGTTCATTTCTCCCTTCAGTTCATCCACTCTAGATCTCATGTGATTTCTAGTAGGAGATGGGCTTGAACTACTGTGTTCCCTCTTCTTGGAGTGACCTTGGGAGTGATGATGGTGTCTACCAACACTTCTTGATATTCTTCCCTCAGAAGTCTGGTGACTCCCTGTTTTTCTCGAGTCTCTCTTCTTGTCAAACTTCTTTTCTATTCTCTCCAGACTCTTCATCAACTTTAAGTTGAATTCTCCCTCCTGTTCCTTAGCTTTCATGAGATTTCTGCTATCTGCTCGGTGATTTTGGGCATCTTTCTGCAATCATTCAACGATTTTCATCATATTCCCTTCCTTATCTATCTGTTCTCCATGCCCATTGGAGTTCGACCCTTCAACTCCCAAATGAACATCCATTCCTTCTGCTTCATTCTTTGAGCTGGAAGAATTTTGTGTCTCCTCCATTTCTTGCACTTAGTGGCAACTCTATTCGCTTATGGAACTCGTTAAACTTCTGCAACACAATGTGCAGACAACCAAAATTTGTCAAGTCATCATTCCTTAACAAATCCCACATCATTCATAAAAAAATCCGATTCAATAAAATGTTCAGTTTTCATTCTCTGTGATTCTTGTTCAATCAAGAATTCTTGTAGATTTCTTCTTTCGGAGATCTGCTCTGCTAAGTTTTTGGGAACTAAACCCTTTCTCTAAGTTCCCCAACCCACGCAACCATGGGTCATGAACAAGCGCTAGATCAATAAGCGCGCACTAGGGCCTTTAGCCTTTGGCCTTCGACTTCAAAATATTTCCAAGAATAACACAACAGTCACTCAGAGTTCTGAGTTAACGAACTTGCGCAGTAGGGTGGATTAATGGTCCAATTCTACCCAACATCCTACGACCAACACTCGCTATGTAACCTCAGGCTTTTGAGTTTCGGGACTATGGGACTTTGGAAGATTTCACATCTGCACACCCTAAACCATTAATATCTGAACACTTCCATGTCACCTCAGGTGACTTTATTATGCTACATCACTTAATGTTTTCCCAATTGCGGGGGCATGAAACGGTGGTTTGGAGTAACCCACCTTTCATCTCGCAATTCTCCTGGTGTTGACACGTAACCCCTCAGTGAAACCACAATTTGGATTGCGAGACCACCTTGGAGAATTAGCTTCCATGCAACTTGGGTCCCCGAAATGTCTCCTTGCCGTTGATCTTGATGTATCGTGATCAACGTCACTATGGGTCCTCCAACTTTTAACTATGTTACATAACCTCGGCCCTAGTGACCCTATTGATACAGGATGCCACATGGAAGCATACTAGCGATTGATATGTGGCCCATTCAGATGGGTGACACTCGTCACGTTCCAAATGCCATTTCAACCTTCCATGGTTTAGAATCCACTTACACTTGGCACACAACCCATGTGTCAACATCACCTCCAGATGACATCATCATGACTCACCACTTTGGCTCTTTGGGCTTTGGGAGTTTCAACTCCTCCACCCTCACTTTTTCCCGAAGTGATTTCTCCTAGAGTTCACGATCTACCGATGCATTTCCTTTGCAATCAGAGAGTTGCAATCTACTTCAGGACTTTGAGAGTTTGTGCCTCAACACATTCCACTTCTCCCAATTGTTGAACTTCGAAAGGCATCTAGGATAACCCTACTGCACCTTCTCCGAATCTGACAGTCGTAAAGGACTATCCTTTTTCCCAAACAGATCCTACGGCTCCAAAACCCCAAGTGTTGAGCGCTCTCTCTCTGTGGTCAAATACCATGCTGACTACTATTTTATTCTACCGCTACTCCTCTTGAGCTTCGTAACACGACCAAGTAACCCCTTGACACTTAGAAACATTCCAAGGTTCAAACTTGGTTCCATCCGAACACCATTTCCACTTGAAACCTTGGGTCCAAAGACCACTTATCCGACCCATCCAAGCTCAGCGTTGAAACCATGGATTTGATACCATATTGTAACATCCTCGGCCATCAACCCCACTGTTGTGCAACACTACTATGCGAAAACATTCTCATACTTATATATATAGCATGCATCATATCAAATTAACACATTTAAGTAAACAATACAGAGTAATCATAGGATTACTGCTAACATACAAAAATAATGGAATTAACAGTAATTCATAATTGCAACGGAATACATGATAATATTGCAAGCATCACAAACATGCATTTTAATTGAAATTAAACACATAATGATACTTATCTTTGAAACTGTAGTAACTCCACCAACTACGTGCAGACCTTCCACGAACCTCCCAGCCTTAGACCACGCTACTCATCACGCTCAGTAGTGGGTCACCCCCGAGTTGGGACCAAGCTCCACCCTGGGCAAGGGAATCCTATACTAGGTTGAGGTTACGGGAAAATTGCACAGAGAAACCAGAAGGATTCTATCCAGGAGCCTTCTTACGCCCACTACTCACGGACTCTCATTCCCCACATACCTATTCCACCTGGGAGTATACACCTTCAAAAGAACAGTCCACCGGTGCTTCACCTCCCTCTCTGGGTCTCAACAACATGCCAGATCAAGAATTATCAGAGCTCTGTAGCTGGTGTTGGACTCTCTCTGGGAGAAAACCTCTTCCCAATAGACTCTCTCACCTAGAGAGAGATGCTCACAGGCCTAACAACCTGCATCTTCTACCACGGGCCTGACAACCCACTTCTTCAACACACTCTTCAACTCAATTCCAACTAGATGAGGGAAACTACAACAAAATCAACACTCAGTTGACACAAGGATGACGACCACAACATAAAATGGGCATAGGCCCAAAAATGGCAATGACCAGATGCTAAGACACAACACACTCAGGCGATTACCCAGGTGTTAGTTTCCACAGAAGACACAGATAGTTCACGAATTTTGGGTCTCTGGTGCTTGTGTGAATATTTGCAAAGGTCGAATACAGAGGCCATAGGATTCATGAGAATACATCGATCGGCTTCACATTTCTCGTTTTCAGGATGTGTGAAAATAAAGTTAAGCAGAGGTCGATCACAAAGGTCTCACGGTTTCAGATGAAGGATCGGGAAAAATGGCTGAACCAACCCCCAACTTAGCTGACGCTTCAGCATTTAACCACATGTGCCTAGGTCGACACTTGTCTTCCTGGAGCTGCATGTGTTCCCTTTTTCACACGTTGGAGTTGCATGCGTTGCCTCTCCCAGGACTTAGGATAAAAACATGTTTGTCACACAGCTTTGGAATAATAATAAAATGTTATTCTCAAGGACTTAAGACCCTAAGAGTATCCCCTCTTTCCAACCTTTCATCCCCTTTTCCCTTACCTACCCTATGGAAGCTTAGTCCCTCATCACTCTTTCTTTGTGGTCGGTCTGCACGCAACGATGTGTAATCTTCATTAATGTTCTACATAATTACATATACAAAAATAGGCTCCTGGCCTTTAACACTTAGGCTCTCTAGCCTAATAAATACATAATCCCACCAACTTATCAATACTCGGATCTCTAGCCTACAAAACATGATTTACAATTTATAAACATGATTTACAATTCATAGACATGATTACAACAGGGCTCATCCTTGGGGATATTACAATAAATTTACCTAATAATCCACCACCCTGCTTCCCAACACTGGTACCTTACAACATCGTTGAAGACCTAGCGAAGGTTCCCGCCCACGTGACATACTAGATGCTCTTAGAACACCCACTCATTTTGAAAACCTTTCACGTGTTCTATAAGAAGCCCCTACTCCACAAACAGAACATAGAGTTCCTCTTTACAAAGAGTCCACTTCTCAACCTAGGGAAGCATACAATGTTATTGATTTAGACCCTGGGGTTCGTCATGAGAAGATTGGGTCTTGAATGCAAAGGCCCATGTAAAGATCTGTTAGCTTTGGATTCTAGGACTATAGAAACCATCGGTTACATCAAGGACTTATCCATTACTTATGACCAAGCTCCAGAGGTGAGCATGCTCATAAACGTGATCATAGCAGATATACTTGAAGCATATGGCATGATTTTAGGGAGGGAGTGGTCCACCAAAGTAAAAAAGGGTCGTTACTTCATGGAGGGAACCCACTTCACCTTTCCCCATAAGGGTGTTGAAGTTGTCATTAGGAGGGAACCAAAGTATCGAGAGTAGGTTGTACCTGCTTCCTATAATATGAAACATGTGTTTTCTCAAGATACAAGTATGGGTACGTATATTGTGTTATGTGAGGAATATGCACATGTCCCTCCTTCTAAGTTGGAAGAAATGGTTTGCAGTATGGATTTTGACGGTGCTAAATCCAAGCAAGGATCCGGGGCTGGGGTCCTTTTGTGTGATTCCAAGGGGAAGGCAGTCCCTTTGTCGTTTCGATTAGAATTCCCTAACACTAATAATATGGTTGAATATGAAGCCTTAGTTCAAGGCCTCCAAAAGGCCTTAGAATTAGGAATACGCCATTTGTTGGTAAGCGAAGATTCTAAATTGGTTGTGAATCAAATTAGAGATAAATATGAATTTCACAACCCACGCCTCAAACAATACCACCGAAGGGCTAGGGAACTTATTGAGAAGTTCTTATCTTTCAACATTCAAGTTGTACCTAGGGCCGCAAACCACGTAGATGATACTTTGGCCTTGGCTGGTTCTTGTTTCACTTCGGATTTCATAAGGTCTATCGAAGATATAAAATTCCAAATTTTACATAGACCCGTGTTACCTAATAATGTCGACTCTTGGCAAGTTTTTGATACTGACGAACAAATCTGTAGATTCCTCCAAAACAAGGAGGAATTCGAAGATTTACATATTAGCCATGAGTTGGATGAGGAAACTGGGAACATAATCCAATTGATGACAAATAAGATTCCCCCTTGGTTTGTTTGTACTAGAATCCACGTTTGATTCCAATGATGCTACTACTTATGCACCTAGTATTGATAGTGAATTTGTTAGAAAGGTGCGAGAAGCCATCCCTATTAACTTGTGAACTGAGAAAGATCCAAAATTGGTCTATATAGGTTCATAGTGTTCCCCTTCTAAGATCACTCAATTCACGAAACTCTTAACCAAGTTCAAGGATATTTTTGCTTGGTCCTATGAAGACCTCAAGGTTTTTGATATGCAGGATATAGTCCATTCCATACCCGTAATCTCTAATTCAAAACCTTACAGGCAGAGACAAAGAAAGAATAACCCTGCTTTGGAACAAATGATTATAGATGAATTGGACAAGATGGAAGCATTCAGGGTCATTTACCATGACTGTTACTCACAATGGGTATCTAATTTGGTTCTCTTTAGGAAGAAAAATGGTGATATTCATTTGTGTGTCGACTTTCGACATTTGAATAGGGTTTCCCTAAAAGACAACTACCCGGTCCCACCTATGGAAGAGATTCCCCAACAAGTCTTCGGGTCTCAAATGATGTCCCTTTTAGATGGTTTCTAAGGTTACAATCAGATATCCATCAAGCCTTCTAATATTCATAAAACCACCTTCACTACTCATTGGGGCACGTATGCATATAATAATATGCCTTTTGGATTTATTAATGCTAGGAACACCTTTCAACATGCCATGGCCATTGATTTCAAAGGCTTATTGGGTAATATCATTGTTGTCTACTTCGATGACCTCATAGTATTTTCCAAAGAACGAAGTAGTCACTTTGATCACCTCAGGCAGGTTCTCCTTAGATGTCGTAAAATTGGCATATCTTTAAATCCTAAGAAGACCATTTTCGGTGTTATGGAGGGAAAACTTTTGGGTCACACCGTCTCTCGAGAAGGTGTCAAAGTTGATCCTGAGAGAGTGGTAGCAATCAAAAATCTGCTCTTACCTACTAATAAAAAAGAAATGAAATCTTTCTTTGGAAAGATAAACTTCCTGAGACGCTTCATTCCTGATTTTGCTCAAGTAGTTAAACCTCTAAATTAGCTTATGAAGAAGGAAATTCAATTCAAATAGGACCCCCCTACCCATAAATATTTTGAATCCATTAAGAAAGACATTGCTTCTGCCCCTCTGTTAATTAGTCTTGATCCCTCTAAAGACTTTGTCATGTACACTAATTCATCAGAAGATACAATTTCTACAATATTATTGCAAAGGGATCATGAGGAAAATCTTAGACCAATCGCCTTCGTGAGCCAAAATTTGAAGACACACCAACTCAATTATTATACACTGGAGAAACATGGTTATTCTTTGTATAAAGCCTTGGAGAAATTTCGACATTACATCCAAGGCCACAAAGTTCAGGTTTTTGTGCCTACCTCTGTCTTAGTCACTGCCTTGAAGCAAACCAAATTGCATATCAAGTGGTCCAAATGGATCATGCGCATGCAAGAGTATGACTTGGACATAAAACTAACAAAACCATAAGGGGGACATGGCTGGATGGATTGCTAACCCAATCCTACCCATCAATAATAGCTGAACCACCTCAAGTAGATGACTTGATTTCTTTCGAAGAACTGGTTAATGAAAATGAGTTAGCCTCACTACCATGGTACATACCTATTGCATATTTCCCGATCAATGGTGTGTGCCCACCAGACATGGATACTAAATCCAAATGAACACTTCGTTTGCAAGTTGTATGGTATGTTTTATAAGAACAAATCCTTTACTGAAGAAACCTTGATGGGGTTTTGTCACGATGCTTGACTCCTGACCAAGCCCAAATGACACTTGAACAATTCCATTCTGAGGTTTGTGGAGGTCACTTTTCAGCCAAAACCACTGCAGAAAAAGTTTTACATCCAGGTTACTTTTGGCCTTCACTCCACAAAGATGCCCATTTACTTGTTCGAAAATGCGAAGCTTGCCAACGCTTCAATGGGAAGCAAAAGTTAGTAGCCTTACCCCTTAGGCCTATTGAAGTCTAAGTCCCTTTCGCAATATGGGGCATGGACTTTATTGGACCAGTTTCACCGCCTTCTAGCGTTGGTCACGTATTCATCTTAACAACCACAAACTACTTTACAAAGTGGGCTGAAGCAATCGATTTTAGGAACGCTACGAGTCAATAGGTGGTAGAATTCGTTGAACGTAACATTTTATCCCATTTTGGAACCCATGCTGAGATATTAACTGATAATGGATCAACTTTCATGTCTGATGTCATGATCCACCTTGGTGTTACATATGGCATCCAACTTTTTCGATCTTCCACCTATTACCCCCAAGGTAATGGATTGTCTGAGTCAACAAATAAAAATCTGATTTGGATCCTTAAGAGGACAGTTAAGGATAACAAGCATGATTGTCACACAAAGTTAAACTTTTCTTTATGGGCTGATCATATAACCCTTAAGACAACAACAAGCCAAATTCCTTACACTCTGGTGTATGGGGCTCCTGCTGTCCTGCCTGTTCACTTACAAATTTCAGCCTTGAGGTTGGCTATTGCTAAGGTAGAAGATGATTTCCAACCTTTACAACATCAATTATACACACTCATCAAACTATAAGAGGTAAGAAAAGATGCATTCCAATACCTCCAAAAGAATCAAGACATTGTTAAATGTTCATTCGATAAAAGAGCCACAATGGTAAATTACAAAGAAGGAGGATGAATATAGTAACAAATCTCTGTTGAAATTTCCCAAGACCCTTTGCGTGTGTGATAGTTGTTGGATGTGTCATTTTTTGGTTAAGGGTTGAGGGGTAGGGGTAAATTCTTTTTATGTTATATATCTCCAAGAGGGATTGGTTAGCTAGGTGTTTGGTGTTGCTTCCTTGGGTTTAACTTGCTTACTTTCATCTTCTAACAGCTTGGTTTAATGTGTTTTAGTGCAGATTTTATGAAGCACTCAATTGTTGTCAGCCTTCTAGTGGTTGGGAGTCCTAGGGCCCCTTAGGACAGCCCTCAAATAAGCCCCTTAGTTGGTTGTTCATACTTGTTTGCTTTATCTTTTCATTCATGTATATTTCTATTATGTTTTCTTACCTTTAACCCTGCTGTCCCAAATAGGAAAATTGGTCATCTTGGTCAATTTCCCCCTATGGGACAACCATCTTAGTTGGTTGTTATATACTTTTTATGTGTATATTTTTGTTGCATTTAATTCAATTTTTTCACACATAAATACTAAAATTTCATTGTTTGCCTGCAAGGACATAACTGATCACCTATTCTACTTACCCTAAGCGGTTGGGGACCACCTAAAGTCCTGTTTGAGGTAAAGGGGCCAGCAGGGAAGTGAAGAAAAACATCCATTTTGATCAGTAAATCTACCCAATCACTCTCATATTCACTTTATATATCACTTGCACTCATTCCTAATTTGTTGGCACACATACCATTGTTGATATGCTTAATTTGTATAGATAGCTTGAGTAGTTTACTTGTGAATTTATGTTAAAAAAATCTGATCTATACTTGTGTAAATAACCATCACACTTTCTATATTTCAAACACTAAACTTCCAATCCCCATACAAGTAGTTAGTTGGGGCTTTCATGCACATGGCGGCCTTGCCGCTCGCAAAGAGCCTCAACCCATTCCTTTGGGTTGAATGGTGTAATCGTTATTTGTAATTATCTAATCTTTCCATATTTCCATTGAATCATTTTTCACTCACTAATCTATAGGTGGCTGCCCCTAAAGGGGCCATACAAAAATCGATAAGCTAAATACACGGAAAAATCCACATGAATACTTGAAAACAATTCACGGGTCCACCCCATAAACTAAAAAAAAAACCTTTACACATATTATTTAGCCATGACATATATGTCACCTACTTATTTACTTGTTTTTTGTATATAAGTTTTTTTTAAATAGATTTCAAATTCAGTAACCAAGAGGCATGCTTGTGAAAGAAAGACGTGACCTCACCATGTGGATGGCCTGGTATTTCATTTCAAGCAATTTCAATTTTGTAGGATACTAAGAGTCAAAGCCAATGAGTCTTCATCAGGAGCCCCTCATAAGTTGTCTAATTAGTACAAGTCGAGTGGTCGTTCCTTAGTACCACACTGTCAAAAGGAGTTGATTAGCTTATCTTGGTTGGAATACTACTCTGCTTGGGTAAGCTCAGTTGAGCCTCTTACTTTTCGCAAGTATCCTTCTTCCATCCAAGCGGCTTTAAGAGCCCGAAAGCGCTAGTGACGAGAAGTGGCTAATCCCTTCTTCTATGAACTGCATGGGGCACTCTTCAACCTAACCACCATGGTCTTCTAGGATTACTCTTCTTATATTGGTTGGCACAGTTCCGAGATGTGTTTTCCTAATCGGGATAACCTTCAAAACAGTGTGGTGGCCAAGGCGTGCGATAAAGACGAAAAATTGACCAATAAAATACTTTTAATGTCAACCTTTCGTCAGTCCACCTTTCACCCATGAACCGAAATTTGGAGTTGTGAATACCTTCCCTTATATAATAGTTGTAACAACTTGTAACAAGGTTGTTCATCCCCTCTTACAACCCCATTTTTTATTTAGCAATATTTCGGGATCATTTCTCGGGTCACCCCGAGGGGTATCAAGCCATTATGGGCTTGTTTCCCTGTCTTAAAATATTCGAACAACTTGTTGTTTTCTATTTACATCCATTTAAAAGGACTTGGATGTAGTTTTTAAGCTCACTTTGCACCTTTGTTTCTCACTTTTTTACTTGAGGAATCCATTGGTTAATTACCCAGGACACTGGTTTACCATGGGGACCCATTCTGGGCCATTTTCCATTGCTTTAAGAGAGTGAAAAACGCGTTGTTCACTTTATTTAGTTCATTGTACAAAACATTAGCGAGCTTATTTTCATCCTACTATCCATAATTTTCACCCCCCAAGCCATTTTGGCCATCTAGGAACCTAAGGGAGGACAACACCCAGGGTGGGTGGTCCTGAGAAAGACTTCTTGTAAGTCTTTCACCTCTTTTTACCCCCCTTCATTACTACCTCAGGCGAAGGACCACTTTAGGTGTGGGTAGTCTCTGCCTCGTGTCGAGCTATCAAAGAGGCTATAACCAGCTTCACAGCCGGATAGGTCGGATTTTCCTCAACGAACAAATTTTTCTTATAACAGTAACCAGGGAGAAACTGAGTTCCTTCTCAGTTTCAGTTTGTCTTCAAGCATGAAGGTGAAGATGAGAAATTTTCCAGGTCCAAGAAGGATCATAGTCCAACAGATAGAACAACAGTGGAGATGTTGTGATCAGTCTCCAAGTTGGAGATTGTTGGTTGTGGAGCCCGGTTATCTTCCTGATTCAAAGGTCTTTGTTTTGAACCATGTTTTTACCCCATGAATATTGTACACCCCTCCATGCAAGGAGGTTGTAGGGGGGATTTCCCCTCTACAGGTTCTGAGAGGCTCACCCCCCCGACTGGGGGGTCTAGGGGTGAAGCTCCTAAAGGAAATTTTTCCTTGTAAATGTATATTGTAATTTCATAGTAAATATGGACCGTTTATTATAAGGTCACAGATTTGATAGTATAAGTTATGTTAGGGTTTTTTTCCTTAGAAATAAACCCTATTTTATGAGGGAATTGTATTGCAGATGTGAATTATTTGTGAATATTGTATTCTGAGAGAGGAGACTTTGAGAGAAAGAATAACAAGTTACATCAGGTGTCTTGTAGGTTGTATCCAATCATTTGTTGGATAATAAAAAGGAAGGGCCTGGCAATTTCTCTGGTGGACGTATCTCACACTGGGTGAACCATGTATATAAGTGTCTCTATTGTATTGTGTATCTTATGTGTTTTATTTCCGCATTTGTTTTTATTTTATTTCTTCGCAATCCTATTTTTCTAACATAAAATATTTTACAAGGTTAAAATCTACACATATTTCTCTACAACCAGTTCAATATTTGGACATCTTACATCAGGAACAAGAGTACATAAATAAGACAAAATAGAAAATTCACGTTTTTTGATAGTTGTATTCTATTTTTTCTTTTTCCAACCATTTTTAGCTTCATACTCATTCTTACACATGTCAAACAACTAATGAGGGAAGCTTAAATGTTTTTTAGTTGCTTCTTGAGGAACTCAAGAATATTTTTTAGCAGTTTTCTAGGATCTCTATAAATAAAGGAAGATTCCCATTTTGAAAGGGGCTCTATTGGCCCTGGATTATGAAAGGAAGAGAAGAACAAGGAAGAAAAGGTAAAAATCGAGCTTGGTGGGAGACACAGTGGCTGTCACTAGGTCAAAGTGAGCAAAAGAACAGAGAAGTTGGAGTGAAGTGCGAAAACGCAAGCTGATTGGATGAGGAGATTGAGGACGACAGATCAAGAAGGAAGATGGACCGAGGATGACTCAGGAAGTGGAAAAATCCATCATTAGGATTCGTGGAGCACTGCAAGATGGAGAAGGAAATACAAGCTGGCGAAGCCCCAAAAGAATGGGTCAAGTTGACCTAGGGTTGTAGATGTTGGACAACTGAGAGGGGCGGGGGGTGAATCAGTTGTTACCGTGCTTAAACAATTATGCTTCTTTTAACATCTTTACAAGGCACTCAATGATGATCACAATAATGCAGTGAAATAAACAAAGGCACATTCAGCATCAGTCACATATATGAGAAAGACAGAGACATATAGTTCTTGAGGAAACCCATATAGGGTAAAAACCTCCTTTTCTTTATATGATAAGTATTATCTACATTATTTACATTATCATACATATGAGCACCAACTCATTGTGAGGCTACAACCTCTGTTTTTTCAAGATGCAACTTGCTGAGAGCACTGACTCTCTATTTTCTCTAGCACCCACTAGAAGGAAGCACCAACCCCCTGGTTTCTCTAGTACCAACTAGAAGGAAGCACCAACTCCCTGGTTTCTCTAGCACCAACTAGAAGGAAGCACCAACTCCCTGTGTTCA
>ML783046.1:558972-601303 GCA_009831015.1 Picea engelmannii | reverse complement strand
TTTTGCACGCCACTTGCACTTTCTGTTCTTCTGCCTTTTATACTCTCTGCACCATATCCCTTTGATGCAACCTTCCTCTACCATGCATCTCTACTCCTGCGCTCTGCCTCCTTGCTCACACTTGAATCCTCCACCATGACCACCACCCTATCTCTTCTTTGTTCATCATTCTTATAGTACCTGTTCTCCTTGTGCATGGAATATTTGCAATGCCTCTACATGCACACTCCATGCCAAATTCCTCCGTAACTTGAGTGCTCTTTCTGATCATCATTGTGACTCTTCAGCTTCTCTAGTCGTTTTCCACCATGTGTCCAGCATCACTAGGTGTTCTACTGATATTTCTCAACCTCTCTGGTAGTTGAGACTCCTTGTCTTCTTTGGTGCAGTCGAGCTTATGGCTTCCTAAGTTTGGGGTGCAAATGCACCTTTTGGATATGCAACGAGCAAATCTGGACGACCAGAATCTTTTCTCCAAGATCTACGGTCGGGATTGGATTCCGGAGCCCCCTTGCCATTCTNGGGCACGAATCTCTCGAGCGACCAGGATTAGAGTGCCCAGATCAATGACGCTCAAGCGATTCTGGACCCCTCTTGCCTTTCTACCTTTAATAGGGGGGGGGGTCCAGAATGGTGGGGTATTGACAAAGGACCCCACTCCTATCGTGTCACCTTTTGTATTGTTATCTACCTGACCATGTGACAAGGCTCGTTCCCTTTAGACCCTCCTCATCCTCTGACATATGTCCATCTCCCGATTTCTGAAACTCTGAAGTGGTGTAAATCTGCTGACGTCACACGTGGATTGACATGTGTTGAATACTGCCATGTGTCACTCTGATTCGTGACTTACATGTGCCTTAAATGTTGAATCAGTCTGACACTTGTCATTACCTGGTTGTGCCAAGTGTTCCTAGCTGACGTGGTATGCTGACGTGAGTCAGATCGACGGTCCAGATCACATCTTGATCTGACGGTTCAGATTCAGTCGGGATTTCACACATCGCGATTTCGACACTCTTGACGTTTAGTGTTTTTGTCACTTCAAAGTACCGATCCACGAAACTCCATAATGGAGTCGTATCACCGGTCCAGATCACATATTGATTTGACGGTTACGATTAAATCTCAATATCGCATATCATGATTTTGGGATTCCTGTGGTTATTGTTCTTTGACATCTTCAACTCTTGATCCGCGAAACTCCGAAATGGACTGAGATCGACGGTCCAGATCAGACCTTGATTAAATGGCTGCGATTAAATCGCGATTTCACAATTCTTGTTGCATTGTTTCTTTTCCCTCTCCATGTTGCGATTCGCGAAACTCCGATATGGAGTTGGATCAATGGTCCAAATCTGATCTTGGTTCAATGGCTGTGATTAAGTCGCGATTTTGCATATCGTGGAATCGAGATTTCTGTGGATGATATTACTTGACATCTCCAACTCTTGATCCTTGAAACTCCGACATGGACTGGAATCAACAGTCCAGATTCAACCTTAATCTGACGGCTGAGATTAAATCACGATTTTAGATATCGCGATTTCGAGAGGTTAGGGAACATCGTTCCTTTGACTCTCCAGTCAGCGACCTAATGATCTATCCCCACGTGTCCTTCCTGTAGATGGACGATCCTCCTTCTTTCGAGATTTTGTGAGCCCTCTACTTCTTGCACTTTAAAGAGTGTACAGGTTCTCCTCTATCCAACGGTGGTCGGACCCTGCGCTCAGATCTAACGCCCGAGATCTATCCTACATATCTACGTGCTCCTCTTGTCTACATTGAGATCTGACGGTCATCGAGAATTCAGGATGGGATCCAACGATCACTGACGCTTCTCCTCCAAGCTTACACATCCTCCTTACTTGGAATAATTTCTAAGTGTCAAAGGCCTCGACCTTTGATCCGCCTGTGATCCTAAGTACGCTATCTCCCTTGAGCTTTAGCCATGAGTTAACCTCATCCCTGGTGCACACCTACGCACTGCATTCGAATCTGCGCTAATTCCTCCTAAGATTACGTTGTTACTATTTTTCCATCGATGCACACTCTGATCCTACCATCAATGATAAGCGCATACTGCCTATAAAGCATGCCAACCATCCTCTGCAGTGTCTTCCCAAACTGCTTCTGATGCCCGTCTGTTACATTCTCCCTATACTCATGCCAGCTTCACTATTGTACTTGCCATCAATGACAAGCATACGCTACCTGTTAAACATTTGCCAACAATCTCCCCCTTTGGCATTGATGGCAACTGAGGCACCCAAATTCTTTTCTCCCCCTTTGACATCAATGTCAAAGAGGAGACATGCTCCTCCTGAGCTATTGCAGTAATTTTAGGAGGCATTAGATATTCAACCAATACACAACTCCCCCTAACAAGATGGACTCTTTAGGTGTGAAACAAAATGACACCCAGCTTCTGTCTGAGATATTCAAACTGTGTCTTGGCTAGGGGTTTAGTAAAGATGTCTGCAATTTGTTCTATAGTGGGAATGTAATGGACCTGAACAATCTGATTGGTGACCTGCTCTCTCAGAAAATGATATTTTATGGGAATATGTTTTGTCTTGAAGTGGAAGATAGGATTTTTAGACACACTGATGGCACTAGTGTTATCACAATGAATTGGGATCGGTGCAGTGTATTTTACCTCTAAGTCTGCAAGTGTCTGAATCATCCATAATACTTGTGTGAAATAGGTAGCAGCAACAATGTACTCTGCCTCTGTGGTTGATAAAGAAATGGAACCTCACTTTTTACTAAGCCAGGCTACTAAGGCGTCACCCAAGAAGAATGCTCCTCCACTAGTGCTTTTTCTCTCATCAACACAGTTTGCCCAATCTGCATCTGAATAAGCAGTCAACTGAAGACTTTGATTTCTGGGATACCACAGACCATAAGTCATTGTTTCTTTTAAGTACCTGAATATCCTTTGGTAGCTTGCAAATGACTCTGTTTAGGTGCAGCCTGATATGTTCCTACCATTCCTACAACATGCATTATGTATGGGCGAGATGTTGTGATGTACAATAGGATTCCTATCATTGATCGATATGAGCTTTGATCAACATCAGGTGAATCAACATCCTTGCTTAATTTACATCTAGTTACCATAGGTGTACCCACAGGTTTAGAATCTTCCATTTGAAACCTTTTCAACATTTCTCTTAGATATTTTTCTTGAGAAATGAACATCCCTTCGGGCCTCTGAGTAATTTTCAGATCAAGGAAAAAGGACAGTTCTCCTATCATAGACATTTCAAATTCAGACTCCATGGCAGAAGCAAACCATTGTACCAGTGAATCCTTATTACATCCAAAGATGATGTCATCTACATAGACCAGTACGATGAGGAAATCATTATCCTCTGTCTTAATATATAGATTGCTGTCAGTTGTTCCTCTCTTGAACCCTTTGTCTTTGAGATATGTATCCAGTCTATGATACCAGGCTCGAGGGGATTGTTTTAAACCATATAAATCTTTCTTCAACTTGCATACTAAGTCAGGGTTATCCGACAATTTGAAACCTTCTGGTTGTTCCATATAGACTTCTTCACTTAAATCTCCATTGAGAAAGGCTGACTTGACATCCATTTGGTAGACTTTAAACCTTTTATGACAAGCATAGGCAAGAAACATTCTGATAGCTTCTGATAGGACAATCATGAGATCTTCTTTGGAGGAATCCATCAGGAGGTACATGAGTGGTTGGCTAGGTTAGCTGACACACAGTTTGAAATAAGATCTAGACCCCCTGTGGTTTGGACACCAGCATTGATCCAGAAGGTAAAGAGAGTCAACAACACTGTATCTAGAGCAGTAGATCACTGGTTTGATAGTACCATTGGAGGATATATCACTGAGTTTGTTGTTGACAGAACAGAATCGTATAGTCAAGCTAAGAGATACTTTTTCAAGGGACCCAGAGGAAACTTTTTGCACTTCCTAAAGCTAAGAATCAAGATGCTCTTGCATGAAAACCACATCTTGAAGATACAGTAGATTGATCGGACTTAAAAAGGCTAATGTTCAAGATCTCGGACAATGACATCGACACAGAAGCAGGACATACGCGTAGTGGGAAAGTATTTCGAGGAGTTCACCTTGAGAATTTGTTTAAGCACAACTATGGAGAAGAAGGTTTCTATAGAAGAGAAGAGGTATATCTAATTGAGGAAGAGCATCCAGAGCCCACCAGAACAGAAGAAGGGGAAGCTGAAGAATTGTGCCAAAGCGAGCCAGAAACCTCAGGAACTGCAGGAACTACTGAAGTAAGTAACGTTAATCCTCCTATTGTCTCAACAATACATAGCAGTCAGAATAGTCAAAACCACTAGAGTCTTCAGAGTACTGTTACCAGTAGCCCAACATCTACTCAGACAAGCACCCTAGTCAGCTTTATGGCAGATGAAATGAGACTCCCTATCTTTAGAGGAGATGGATCTGAAGATCCAGATCAACATTGGTTTCTTTGTGAGGCTGTATGGAATATTAAAAGTATCACCGATGAAGCCATCAAGAGAACCCAGTTCAACACTATGTTGTTATATTGTTATCTACATTATTGTATTATATCAGATCTATAGTTGTGAAGGATAGATATAGCTAGTTGAATGATAGATGCATGTTATGTTGTTGTTGTAATAAGAACCACTTGATATTCCTCTGGTTGTAGACATCTCTATCCTGCAACCCCCTCATAGTTTCTTTGAGTGAGACTGCATCTGCTTCGTAGGTGCTGCTGAAAGGGACAGTAGCTAGGGATTGTTGGTGTGCTCTTGGAGCTGAACCCTAGGTCTTCCCCTATGCCAACAGGCTCTTCAAGCATTTTATACACTCATGAATTTTTTTTGGAGAAAACATTGTGTTAACTAATATTGAGAAGCCCTCAGGGCCTGTTTTTACAGTGAGAAGAACTTGTGTAAATTATTGTTTGTTGTAAACTATTTTTGGCAGATTGTCTATTGTTTACATGGGATGTAAGAATGTATTTTTCCTATAGACTTTTCTTACACAATTGATATCATTCTTATATCTTGGTTATTCTTTCTTATGTTTATGTCCTGAGAATATGAGTTGTTAATGTATGCGATAATACGATCTAGACTATTCTGGTTATGTATTTGTGTGCATATGTTGTCAAACTTTACTTCTTCATAACAACTATCAGAGTGAAGTTATTTGTAGAGTTAATTTCATTTCTTATACTCATTTGGTTAATATTGTTTTCTCTTAGATAGAATATGGCAGGATAGGGTAGATTAGATTTCATCTTTGAAATTAGATAGTCTTCCTCTACATCTACATTTGCAAAGCATCCAACCACCCCCCCATAACCAATAATGGTAGTCGGGCTAGAATATAGATGGGTCTCCTAAACCAAACAATGCATAGTCTAATTGGGACAATGTCCTGGGGGGTAGCCCTTACTGTTGAAGGGAAATTCTTCCCCATCAAGACATTGTTACTAACTATTACATGTTTCTTCCCATCTCATTATTATAGTTATTATATTTCATTTTCAACAACTATATTGCATGTTACTATTTCCCAAATCCTTGTTTATAAACTAGTTAAGAGTTAGTTAAACTATGAATAAATACACATTATTATACTATATTCCTATGAAAAATAATAAGAGTTAGTTAAACTATTATCATTTATAAACTAAAGAAGTGTTGGTCCCTAATCCTAGTTTAACTATGTAATTAAACTATAAATAGATATTGCAATTTTAGATAATTATATTAGTAATAGATGTTGCAATTAGTATTTTGGATATAGAATTATCAGTTATAGAAAGTAAGACTTTCAATTATATCAACATTATCCAAATACAAATCCTCAAATTGAAGAGGAAACTAGAACAGAGCATTCAGTTATGAAAATGCCCTTATAAATTGGGCTCAAATACATACAAATGAAGACTTTAACTTGCAAATGGGGAACACAAAAAATGCCCCTGTAACTAAATCCACATTGCATGTGGTTAGGATAAACATAAAATATATTAATGCTTGAGGAGGATGAGTATATTTATCACCTGGGTATGTTGTGTTTCTTGCATTTTCTTGATTCAAGTAGGTTGAGTTGCCTACATTTGTTTGATGCCATTTCACTACTCGCAACCAATGAGGAATAGGGAAACTATAATTATGAATTTTTCTCAATACCCCTGGAGGAATTGGACATGTTGGAAAATACTACACTGAATTAGCCCTTGATCCAAAAGGAAGAGATGGTTGTAGTGGAGCAACCCGATGATAGTATGGGATATGAATGTTTATAAGGTATTATAAGAATCGTGTTTTCTTTGCAATTTGATCAATTGAATTGGCCAACATCCTCTTTTTTTCAAGCTCATTTTTAGTCCTTTCAATCTCCTCCCTCCTCCCTTGCTCCTTTTGAAGGTTCTGTTGTTCTTTTTCATGCTTTGCTAGTTGTTTTTTGTGCTCTTTTTCTTGCATTTATCTTTCTCTTTGAATCATTTCCTATTTGTGATGTTCTACTTCAACAATCCTTGTTGTCCACTTTCATTTGTAATATCCTTATTCTTTTGTTTCATTTCCATCATATCCTTGTTATTTTTTTTTCTTCATCAAAGAGGGTTCAATGTAATCATCTAAAGTTACTAATTGTGAACTCCTTCTTAATTGAAGAAATATTGATAATCTTGTCCTTTATTTATTTTTTATTCACTCCATTGGTATCATTAGGACTTGTCTAAGTACTAGTTTGATACTTGGTTGAATATGAGGATCATATGGGATCTATGATTCTTTTTCATTGGCTTCTTTATCTGGTTTTTCATTGCCAACAATGTCTTCTTCTGCACCTCTAACATCCACATAATAATGGAAAACTTCATTGTTAAAGTTTGCTAACAATGAAGGCATGTGAAGTCTTTCTTCATTAGTTTCGGTAACATTATGTCTATTCATATTCATCACGACTTCCATTAACCATTCAAGTTCTGGTACTTGGCTTGGAAATGCCAGTTTATCATTGATGATTCCCATTGCTTGACAACCTTCAATCATATTCAATTCATCAATTCCATTTTAAGTATGTTCTATGTGATTTGTGTGATGCAACAACTTCCATATTTTTTTGAGCTACTTCATCATCAAATTGAGTAGCACCAACACAATCATCATCATTACCTAATAGTTGGTAGTCTCCTTGAGAGAGGCACAAAATTTTCACCACAAAATTTGCATCTCCCTTGCCATGTATATCAAAATCATGGCTACAAGCCATATCATTGAGAAGAGCATCATAATTTAGTGGCTAGATTCTCGTTCACCAAAATCCAACATTTATATTTGAAATTGTAAGAGACCTTTTAAAATATCCACTAACAAGTTCTACAATTTCAAACCTTTTTACCTCTATCCCTTGGTTCTTTTCCATCCGTGATGCTCTCTCAAACCTAAAGTAACTCTTAAAAGGACCAAACACACTTACATCAAGGGGTTGCAACCTATGAGTAGTGTGTGTAGAAAAAGTCAACAAGTCAATGCCAATCTTGTTTACCTCCTCTGCTATTTGTAAATCTATGTGGGTTCCATGGCCATTAATTCTTATAAGTAGGGTATTTTTTAGGGGAAATGTTTTGCCAATTGGCTATTTTTTTGTTATTTTCTAAAGAAAAGAGATATTCACGAAATTATTAAAAGCTCACCCACTTTTTACATGTATATGGCTAAATTGATAATATTCACCAAAATTTATAATTTTGAATAGTAAAATATATCTTTTTTATTGAATATTCACCTACATACCTATATGTATGATATTTCAAACCAAAATAGTAGCCTAGAATACTATACATAGATATGATATATGAATCCTTAAAAATACCTTGCTTATAAGAGTAAGGTTTATCCAAAATCCTTCTTTCCAACAAATAAAACAAGGTAAAATTCCATAGAATTTTGCGTGTCTATCATATTTCCATGGGATCTAAGTTTTGAGGCATAACTACTCCATGCCTTAGAGGTTTCTAATGGATTTTAAATCAACTTAAAACTCTAAATTTTGAAAAACCCATGAGATTAAGTGAAACTCGGACCTTTTGTTTTCCTATATTGTAATTGGGTTTGCTTCTTTCACCACATTTATAATAAAAAATTTATATTACCCAAGGTGCATGAAAAATAAGCCACATTACTCTAGATCAAAGTTCAAGAGTAATAACAAATGAAATATTGAATTCACATTACAAATGACGGGTAAATATAATGGTACTTGTAAGTCCTTTTGGGATACCCACTAAGGGGGCACGCTCCTCGGTAAGATTCAACAACAGAAAGGATGAAGAACACAAGGCGGAAACAATCGGTTGGGAAATGAAGATGTTTGGGTGTGTAGGAGCACCTTGGGGCACGATGGTGATGTGTGAGCCTAAGGGAACACACACCCTTTTTTCCTTGCGACAAACGACAAAGACTTGGGTTGTTTTTGGGCAAGGCTCAAGAAAATTGGGAGCACGCCCAAGTAGCAGACCCGTCTTCCCTTAGAAACATGGGCACATTGGAGAGGTTGGATGACCCCATCGACACACCCACAGAGAGTCACGATTTTTGGCATAAGGAAAGAGCACGAGGCAAGGGGTGTCTTCCCAAGGATGGAGTATACCATTCCAAGAGATGAACGGTTGATGGGCATGTGGGATTAGATGGCCACATTGGGTCCACGGAGGGGCGCAAAAATCTATTTAGTGTGACGAGTTGTGAAGGGGTGCGATGCACCGAAGAGATGTGACGTTTTTCACAAGGGTGGACAACCAAATGGAGACAGGGAAAAACATGAATGAAAGGGACATGGATATGTGAGGCTAGGTGCACTAGTGGGGCGCTCCTCAGACTCAGAAAAAGATAAAAGATAAGGGGGTAAGTATTAGTGTGATAGAACCACAAGTCTAGACATTTTTGGTGAGTCAACTATACTTGTCAGACTCTTCGTTTTTGTGTAACTGGGACAATAGCGCCCTCTTTGTAAAGCATTCTTTCCATTTCACAATACAAATAAATGAAGTCGAGTATTAGGCATCTCTCGTGTCGCCCACACTATATATCCATCTCTTGTGTTTTGCATGTTTTTAGTTGTATGCCAAATTGATTAAATGTCAAACAATGTTGAAAAATGTCTAAGTATACAACTGAGTTGCATAGAGTAAGGACGTGACTCATATGTATCCTAGAACATAGTATGGGTATGTTGTAAGTAAAGAGGCATAGTCCGGGTGAAGTATCCTTGGTTGAGCCAAGTTTCCAAGGGAGAACAAATGTGGTGTCACACGTACACAAGATGCCAAGGTTGGACTTGGGTATTGTTATCACCTAAACATGTAGGGGGTGTTTTCCCTAAGGAGCAACCCATTTGGGCGAAAAGAGGGAAAGGAAGAGGTCAAAACCAACTTTTCCTAAGTTGGCGATTAGGTGCATTTGATTTAAAATATGTGTGGATCTGGGTGGCCGTGATCCACCTGCCCAGATCTACGGACAAGGTCCGATTCCGGACCCCCTCCACCATTCTTCCTTTAATGGGGGGGTCCAATATGGTGTCGCGCAGGTCTGAATGGCTGGGATTAAAGAGCCCAAATCTGTGGCTGGGATTAAAGTGCCCAGATCTACGGTTGAGGTCTAATTCCAGACCCACCTTGCCTTTCTGCCTTTAATGGGGGGGGTCCAATATGGGCGGATCTGTGTGGGTCCTCCTGAACCGCTTACCCCCTTCGCCTCATGTTGACAAGTGTCCCTCACTCTGCCTCTCCTATTCCCTTGTCACATCTCCCGCTTCCCTCCTACCTTTCACCACAACACACCTATCCTCCACTTTCCCAAGGGTCATGTCCCCTCTCCCTTCGTCCCTCTTATCTCCCGACACCTATTCCCCCATGCTCCATGCCACTTCCATCGTGTCTTATCCATATTCTCAGGGCACTGCTCATCTGGTGTCATATCCCCCGTTCTCTGCCACCTGGTGCTTCCACCTCAACACCTCTCGTCTCCCCTCCATATTGTTGATGCCATCGCCTTCCCTGCCAGATCCTCATCCACGTTCACAGACTGGACCCCCTCGTAGAAATCCAACTAAGTAGTAGTGGCCAAGGAAAGTCTGCCATGTTGTCCAAGAAGTAGAGTTGACTGAGCCTTACCTAATCCCGAGAAAGCAATTATTACGGTGGTTGACAGTGGTTGAACGTTGTCTCCTTCCATAAATAGAAGGTTGGGAAGGGACAAGCGTAGAGGCAGATTGTCAGTCCATCCTGAAAAATATCATGTTTGACAGACGACTACATGGGCATTCTTCCCAACGTCTGCATGCACAACCTGATAGGGAAAATCGCCTACGCGAAGCATTGAGCTCATGATATGATCGTGCCTTCGGTGATTGAGTGAGCTCCAAGTATTTAGAGGCATTTTTTCCATTTTTTGTGGGGTTGATGGTTGATATTGGCTCCCGATTGTAAAATTTTGATGAAGCACTGGTTTCTCTAGTTATGTATTAGCATCTGAGACTTCCTGTTTAATGAAAGTCAACTTCTTCTCATCTCTCTATAAACTTTGTATTGAGACACTTGGAATTGTAGGATCCAGTCGAGGGTCGTGATGTTGTAGGATGATGTATGTTGGATCACTACAACATTTCCACCAGTTTTAGTCACTTTCATGTGTTACCTTTCCCTCTCACACTAAATAGCTTGGAATTGGAGGATCCAGTCAAGCTGTTACATCAGTATTGCAATGCTCGGAATTGGAGGATCTAGTCGAGCCATCACTGTGTTGTTATAGCTTTGTCAGTTTGACATATTTTAGTGTCTTTTTTTTAGTCCCTGAGATGCTAGAAGGTCGGATTCCCATAGTAGTCTCGATCATCTTCTCACCAAGTCTTCCATTTTCTCACCTTAAATTCAACTTATTGATGGAAGTTAGATTAGGACCTCACCTACTCGTGCATGCCTGGCCTATTTTTTTGAGTTAAACCGATATTCTCCCGGGTCTACATCCATTTGACCACCTTTTCATAAACAAATCATGACATAAATTGATGAGTATCAGGCTTACTCCTATCGCAATATAGGAGTGACTTCTAGTGCTAACATTTATGGCGTCATTGTCAGGGATGAAATTGAAGATTTTCCCTGGGATTGAACGACAAAGCTTACTGGTTCTGAGGGTGCATCAGAACCTAGTACATCGAAGATTGCAACTGTGCACTTGGCGACTCCAATGTTTCCACTTCACTATTTCAGTTGTGGCTACTTTTATCACACCTGAAAGCTGACCCAAAGGAGATTTCTCGAGAAGGTTTTCAGCAACTTCTTTCTCAACTTGAGAAGTTCCCTGGGGTAATGACAACGTTAGGATCTAGCCTTTGATGGTGAACAAAAACCAGACACATTCAGTGCTACACATCTTTCACCTAGTGATTCCATGATTAAAGGATCGATTGGGGAATTCCTTGTTTTGAAATGGAAAGGATCCTATCTCAAAGGTTTGCTCCTTTTAATTTTTCGGTTGTTCCTGGTTTTCCCAATGTTGTCCCTAATCCAAATGAATGGGGTGATTATTTGCCCATATTTAGAGAGTGTTAAAAACAATTTTTGTCATTGGGCACAAAAGTACCCAGGTCTACAGGTTGCACAAGAAGCGCACAAGCGCAGCATGGAAGAATCTCTTTTCAGGGTACAAGTCAAGAGAGTGGGTGAAGTTTGTTGTCAAGCACCCAAGACCCATCTATAAAGCTAATCGATGGTCACCGGGATATCGGGGCTACCAAGTTACCCGATGTGTAGCGTCAGAGAAAGCACCTATATTTCAAGACAAAATTTGGGTCGTCCGACGTAGTGACGCATGGTGCAAGATCTAGTCATGTCGGCATATCGACATTCGGGAGTTCGAAGGGTAAAAGTCCCTCATCATCTCACATCTCGGAACCCCGAACCCCGAAGAGACGAAAGCACCCAGAATCGGGCCCATGGTTTTGGGCGCTTGGTCACAAGGGAGCAGGCCTGGGGGAGGGGTGTTAAGTTTTTTCATTTGGCAAGATGGGTCCCAAAGAGCCAAGGGCAATCTTAGCCATTCATCCCGAAGGGACACGTGGTGCGCGATTGGGCCCTCTCGGCATTTCTCCCATCGCAACTTCAAAGAGAAAGGATCTACTCCTTCCTATCCACGAACCCTGGACGCCGAAAGCGACTTTGAAGATAGGCATAAGGTCACAGCCCGAAGTCACTTGGAGGTGATATTAAGAGTAGCACAAAGGGCCGAAACGCCAGGTATAGTTGCAGAAGGGATCATCGTGTTCTCCAGGTGCCAGTTCAACATGATCTCAACCTTGATACCTGCTCAGAGTAAATGAAGAAGAGAGAGGGTGGTTGAAACCTCACCTCACTCATTAATTGCAATGTATGGATGTCCCGACGGGAAGTCTGCCTGAGATAGTCCTCCGTACTGTTTCTTTCCACAGAAACCATGTCGAGTCCTCAACTCACCAGGGAAGCCTTCACATGCTAATTCATCATTTAAGGGGATCAGCTGCCCCCGGGCATGATCCATGCAGAATGAAGGTGGCGTATGACAGAGGATAGCAGGTCAGATTTGATTGAAGAGGCGTGTCATCCCGAAAATCTGGGAGGCCTCTGTTGGACAAATGTTTAGGAGTATATATACTTAGTTTTGATATTTTTTTAGGGGGATCGATAGTAGAGCAAAGCTCCCAATTGTAAAGTTTTAACAGACACTCTAGTTCTCTGGTTATGAATCTGTATGTAAGATTTCTTGTTTAATGAGAAACAATTTTCCTACCCCATCTAATTTTCATCTCATACCGAAGGAGTTCATGATTGACTGATTCACATGAATTATTTCAATTACGTTACGATAAAGGATTTGTTGTTACATTGTTGTATTCCCCGGTTTTTTGCATTTGAATGTAAGAAGATCTTGCGTTTAGATGTTTTCTCCTACAGTCTGTTAGAAGCCTGATGTTTATGATAGACCTTTGCATTTCTCTCATACAAGTCTCCCCCCCTAGTCACCCTTACTATAACTTACTGTCTAAAGTTCATCTAAGACCTCACTTGCCCATGCATGCCCGGCCTAGTTTCGGAGTTAGAACAACATTGTTTTGAGTTAACTTCCATTCAATCACCCCTTTGTATAAACAAATCGTGACATAAACTGATGGGTGTCAGGCTCTGCTCCTGTTGCAATATAGGAGTGACTTCTGACGCTAAAATTTCTGGCGCCGCTGCCGGGGACGAAGTTGAAAATTTTCCCTGAGACTGAATGACATTGAGCCTCTGATTCTGAAGGTGCATTAGGTATCAGAACCTTTGAAGATTGCTACTATGCCCCTAGCGACTCCATTGTGACGACTCCACTGTGGCAAACCTGCCGTGTTAATTGTGTCTTTCAGAGGCAGACACACGCGGTCCCATCCACAGCTGCCTCTAGCTACAGCTGAAACTGATCTGGAGGCGGTTCTCAGAAAAGGAAAGGCCTCTGAAGGAGAAGCTTTCGCTGCCAAATTAGGTAATCCTCCATCTCCTTCTGTAGGAACTCCATTTTCTCATCCTCAGTTTCTTAGCAGACCTTTTTCTGAAGTTTCCCGTTTCCTAAATTTCGGGAGTGTTCCTGTTGAGTTCTCCCCCCCTGGTCTGGGATTGGAGGGAGAAACCCTTGTCACTCTGCTCTCCCCTGAAGCTATACCTTGGCGTAGACCCTAGACCTCAGAATATTTCCCCACTCCTAGCTTTACCACTCCTCCTCTTGTTACTATTTCCGCTTCTGCACAAATAGAAGCATCTACTGGCTTAAGCCTGTTAGCCTTCTCCCTAAATCCCCTGTTGTTTCCCATTCCACTTAGGAGCTTATCCCTAGTATCCCCTTTTCAGTCTCCTTCTCCTCCAAGTTCTTCTCCACATAATATCCCTATGGTAGGAGAAAATCCCCCTATGACTAGAATGGAGGCTATTATAGCTACTAGGTATGCTCCCCTTGTGTTACCCTAGCCTCTCAATGCCCTCCCAGCAGATGGTTACCTCAAGCAGCTGCCCAGGTTTACAGGCGAGGGGGACATAACTGTAGAAGAACACCTAGAAGCCTTTTACAGTTTTACAGATGATAATGTTATCATGCATGTAGACGTGTGGATGAGGATTTTCATCCATAGTCTTCAAGGTGAGGCTAGAAAATGGTTTAAGGCCCTACCTCCTGGATCTATTGATGGGATTGAAGATTTGGATAATGCCTTTTTGAGACAGTGGGGAGATAAAAAAGACTTCATGTATTACATGACAGAGTTTGGTTCTTTAAAGAGAAAAGAAGGAGACTCCGTCTCTGACTTCTCCAAGAGATTCAATAAAATGTACAATAAAATCCCTGCTAAGATAAAACCCTCCGAAGCCTCTACAAAGATCACTTATGCTAGCGCCTTTGATCCCGATTTCTGTCTCCTGTTGAGGGAAGAAGAGCCACTACTCTATCCCACATGCAAAATGCAGTCATGGAGGTAGAATCTAACATATTGGCCATTGACTGACTCAGGAACACTGCTGATAGAAACAAATCCAGGAAGAGGCCTGAAGCTTCCCCATCCAATTCCTCCTCCCTGCCCCTTCAGATAGATGAGACAACTAGAGTGCTAAAATCACTTTTTGCCAGGATGGAAAGGTGGGAATTAGAATGGAAGCCCATCTACAGAAGTCCCTAAAATATAGATAACATGGGCTTTAGGAGGCCTAATAACAATGTGCCACAGGCTTTCCCAAGGGAACATAAGAGCAGAGATAGAGATGATCAGAGGATTCAAACCCCTCTCCAGAACAATCTAGTTTCTCATGAGGAAGGGGAGGGGGTGGATGAACTAGACCCTGAGATCCACTACAGGGAGGACACTTCCCCGTTTCCTCATTTGAATCAATCGACATATGAAGAATCCCTTATCAACACTCAAATCAACGAGTTGAGTAGAGGGGAAAAAGCCAGCAACACTCCTAACAGATATAATCTCAGGTCAAGAAAGAAAGAGGGGAATTTTGATAGCTAGGATCAACCCCTCATAGCAGAAAGACCTACTAAGGCTACAACAACCACTACTAAAGAAAAGAAAACTCAGAATGCTTCGGCAGCAGCCAAGGAACTTGTCTCTGAGGTAAGGGAAGATCCTAAGCCTATTCCCTCCTTCAATTTTGATTATGAGATTTAGAAGATTAGAATCCCTGTACCCCTATCCGAACTAGTTAAAAATGAATATTTCAAAAGGTCCCTCTCCAAGATGCTACGATCTGAGCCCCCCCAACCTTCCACTGACTCAATAAATCTCCAAGATGAAAATCCAACAGTTGTCCTAGGGCCCATGGTAGAAGATAAAGATGATTCATCCCCCCCTTTCTACACATCCCTAAACATACATGATAAAGTGCTGCATAACTGCCTCATGGATTCAGGGGCTTCCCATAACCTTATGCCCAAAATAGTAATGGAAGAATTGGGACTGGAGGTGACAAAAACTTATCATGATTTGTACTCTTTCGTTTCAAGGAGAGTGCAGTGTCTGGAAGTCATCAAAGACCTGGTGGTTTCTTTGTTTCAGTTGCCCATGAAGAGTGTGGTCATGGATATTGTGGTAGTTGATGTTCCCCCCAAATTTGGCATGCTGCTGTCGAGATCTTGGATTAAAAAGCTTGGAGGAACATTACAGATGGATCTTACGTATGCCACCATTCCAGTATTCTGAGGGGAACAAAGGAGGTTATATAGGGAATATCAGCTGGCCTACATTGTTAGTGACGAAGCAAACCCCACCAACCATCCTATCTTCGCACTTGACACTGATCCAGGGTCTAGTTTATTGCAGCTCACTGATGCTCCTGAAGACCCTTTCCAAGTCAGAAAGCAGCCCAGTCTTAATTATCCGATTCCCCCTCCAACCATCTCTGTCTGGAAGATGTTTTTCGATGGAGCTTCTTCTAGCGAAGGCACTGGCGTCAGAATAGTTTTCATATCACCTTCTCAAGAGACCATATCCCTGTCATACAAGATGGAATTTGAAACCACCAACAATGTGGCAGAGTATGAAGCTCTTGTTCTGAGTATGAGGGTTGCAAAAGAAATGGGAATTAAAGAGATAGCAATATTTGGAGATGCTGAGTTGATTATCAAGCAAGTCAGAAATGCTTATTGTGCTAATAATCCTCGGCTCAGAAATTATAGAAATGAGGTATGGGACCTGATTGATAGTTTCTTCTTGGCTTTTAACATTTCTTTCATTCCAAGGGGGGAAAATATTTCAGCCGATTCTCTAGCTGTCTCAACTAGTTTGCTCAAAGTTCCTCTGCCGCCTAGGGTCAAGTACGATGTTGAAATAAAATATAGGCCCTCTGTACCGGACAATGTCAAGCATTGGAAGGTATTAGAAGATGATCTGGAAATTGAAAAATTTCTCCAATCTGTTGATGAATTTTCTGCGTTGCACATCGATCAGGATCCTGACCCGGAAGGTGACCCTCACTCGGAGGTGTTTTTAAATGAAATTGCTAATCACTAGATTATTCAGCTGCCTAGAAACCACATTCCAAGGGGACTAGTCCCTTTAGAAAGACTGTTCGACGAAAATGATGTGGCAGTAAAGGGTAGTGTTTCAAATGAAGACGCTGATACAACCAAATGAAACATTGTCACACTGGAGGAGCCCAAGTTTGTCAAGTTATCAAGCAGCCTGACCAATGAATAGAGGGCGGAATATACTGAGTTATTAAAGGAATTCGCTGACGTGTTTGCGTGGACCTATGAAGACCTCAAAACTTATGACACATCTGTCATTGAGCACAAGATCCCATTGAATGAAGAGGCTAGGCCATTCAGACAGAAGCTAAGAAAGATAAATCCGATGTTGTTGCCCGTCATGGAGAGAGAAGTGAAGAAGTTGTTAGATGCCCAAATCATTGTCCCCTTGAGATATTCTAAATGGGTGGCCAATTTGGTCCCGGTGAGAAAGAAAAGTGGAGAAATCAGGCTTTGTTTCGATTTCAGGAACCTGAACAGGAGATCAAAGAAGGATAATTATCCCCTGCCCAACATGGAACACATATTGCAGAGGGTAACTGGTGCATCTAGGATTTCCATGATCGACAGATTTTCTGGTTATAATCAGATATCAGTCATGCCCGAGGACAGAGAAAAAATGACCTTCACCACTCCTTGGGTCACATTCATGTATGCCAAAATACCTTTTGGGTTGATGAATGCAGGAGCAACATTTCAGCGAGCCATGGACATAGCCTTCATCAGGGAGAAAGATCAGTTTGTGGTAATCTATCTAGATGACATCACAGTATTATCGAGGTTAGATAAAGAGCACTATTGTCACTTGAGGAAAGTTTTCTTGAAGTGTCGAAGGTTTGGCCTTTCCCTAAATCCCAAGAAATCTTTGTTTGCTATGAAGGAAGGGAAGCTATTAGGCCATATAGTATCAGCAAAGGGAGTGAGGATCGATCCTAGTAGAGTAGAGGCAATTCAAACCCTATCACTTCCTAGATCTAAGAAGGAAGTTCGAGCTATTTTGGGGAGGATTAATTTCCTAAGGAGATTTGTCTCAAATTTTGCTGAGTTGGTGAAACACATCACAATCATGCTCAGGAAGGGAAATGAAGTGAAATGGACCATTGAGCCCAGAGAATCTTTTATCCAAATAAAAAGGGCATTGACTGAGGCACCTGTGCCGATCAGTCCTGACTATTCCAAAGAGTTCCCAATTTTCTCTTTTGCTTCTTTTGATACAGTACCAGCAATCTTGTTGCAGGAAAATGAGGAAGGGAGAGAGAAACCCATTGCCTTCTTCAACAAGGCATTAAGATATGTAGAGATCAGGTATGAAATCATGGAGAAACAGGCCTATGCCTTAGTGAAAGCTCTCAAATCTTTCAGATTCTATGTCATGCACTCAAAAGTGATCACATACGTTCCTTCAGCCTCTGTGAAGGACATCCTTGTACAACCCGACATAGACGAGAGGAGGAGTAAGTGGATAACCAAGATCCTGGAGTTTGACTTGGAGATAAGGCCTACCAAATTGATTAAAGGTCACAGTTTAGCCAAGCTATTGGCTGAAGCAAATTGCATAGCCTTGGGGGTAGATTTCATCAATGCAGGTTAGGAAAATCAATAGAATCAACTGTCTGATGTAGATCCTGAAACAAAACCTCTGTTGGCCCGATGTCCTTGATATAAGGATGTCATATATTTTCTGTAGGAATTGCGGCCTCCAGATGGCCTGCAAAGAAAATAGGAAAGAGCTCTGAAGCTCAAAGCAGTCAGGTACTGCCTTTTCGATCAAATTTTATACTGGAAAGACCCCCTGGGGGTGCTTTTAAAATGCATGAACCCGCAAGAGGCCGACACAATCATGGTTGAATTTCATAGCAGCCTATGTGGAGGGCACCATTTCTGGAATACCACAACTCAAAAAATTATTAGGGCTGGGTACTACTGGCCCACCTTGTTCACTGATGTTTGTAGAGAAGTTAGAGCCTGCATCCCATGCCAAAGTTTTTTAGGAAAGCAACAGCTCAAATCGCTACCTTTAAATCCTATAGTTGTTTCGGGACCTTTCCAGCAATGGGGCCTAGATTTTATTGGAGAAATCCACCCTGCTTCCAGTGGGTAGAACTGATGGATCCTGACTGCTATAGATTTCTTTACTAAGTGGATCAAATCTATCCCCACCAGAAGTTCTTCCCACAAGGTAATTATTGGATTCCTGGAAGACCTCATCATAAAATTTGGCTGCCCAAGAAAGATTCTTACTGATAACACATCCTCATTTAAGGCTGAGCTGTTAGCCAAGTTCTGTGAGCAATTGGGGATGAAACTGATTCACTCCACCCCATACTATCCCCATGGCAATGGTTTAGCAGAGTCCTCCAACAAAATCTTGATAAGGATCATGAAAAGACTATTGGAGGACAACAAAAGGGCGGCCTGGGATTCAAAGTTGAAATTTGCTCTATGGGCCGATCGAGTGACCACAAAGAGATCTATAGGTATCTCCCATTTCCAATTAGTTTATGGAGCAGAAGCTGTTTTCCCTTCTCAGCTAGCCATTCCTGTAGCAAAGTTCTTCCAGGATCATCAAGAAGAGCCTGATGACATGATCAGAAGAGTTCATCAACTGGTGGAGGTCCATCAGGCCAGAGAGAAGGTAATGGACAAAATTCAGAACCATCAACAGAAGGTCAAACTAGCTTTTGACAGGAAAGTCAAGAAGAAAGAGTTTGAGATTGGGGATTTGGTGCTTAAGTGGTATGCACCCATGCAAGATAGGGGAAAACACGACAAGTTTGACACCCTATGGATCGGGCCTTTCAAAATCTCTGAGGTGTTCTCAAACAACACGTACAGGTTGCAGGATTTGGAGGGTGAAGAGGTTTTCAGCAGCCCAGTAAATGGGCATTTTCTAAAGAAATGTTTTGTTTGAGCCTTAAACGACTCCTTTGTTTGTAAATATTGTCCTTTTGGTTCTTTGTTTATTTTATTTCTTATTATTTTCGGCTTAGTAAATGACTCCATAGCCCAATAGCAAGGCACTGAAGCTGCAACTGAGTTCTTAGAGAATCACAGGGACGACTCTATCCCCCATGGAGCCTAATGTTAACAACAATTTTTGTCATTGGGCACAAAAGTACCTAGGTCTACAGGTTGCACGAGAAGTGGCCAAGCGCAACACGGAAGAATCTCTTTTCAGGGTACAATTCAAGCGAGCAGGTGAAGTTTGTTGTCAAGTGACCGAGACCCATCTATAAAGCTAATCGACAGTCACCGGGATATCGGGGCTACCAAGTTACCCAAGGTGTAGCGTCAGAGAAAGCACCTATATTTCAAGACAAAATCTGGGTTGTCCGACCCAGTGACGCATGGCGCAAGATCTAGTCACGTCGGCATATCGACATTTGGGAGTTCGAAGGGTAAAAGTCCCTCGTCATCTCATGTCTCAGAACCCGAACCCCGAAGTGTCGAAAGTACCCAGAATCAGGCCCATGGTTTTGGGCACTTGGTCACAAGGGAGAAGGCCTGGGGGAGGGGCGCTAAGGTTTTTCATTTGGCAAGATGGGTCCCGAAGAGCCGAGGGCGATCTTAGCCATTCATCCCGAAGGGACATGTGGTGCATGATTGGGCCCTCTCGGCATTTTTCCCATCACAACTTCAAAGAGAAAGGATCTACTCCTTCCTATCCATGAACCCCGAACGCCAAAAGCGCCTTTGAAGATAGGCACAAGGTCACAGCCCAAAGTCTCTTGGAGGCGATATTAAGAGTAGCGCAAAGGGCCGAAACACCGGGTATAGCTACAGAAGGGATCACCATGTTCTCCAGGTGCCAGTTCAACTTGATCTCAACCCTGATACCTGCTTGGAGTAAATGAAGAAGAGAGAGGGTGGTTGAAACCTCACCTCACTCGTTAATTGCAAGGTATGGATGTCCTGGCGGGAAGTCTGCTTGAGATAGTCCTCCGTACTGTTTCTTTCCACAGAAACCATGCCGAGTCCTCGGCTCACTAGGGAATCCTGCACATGCTAATTCATCATTTAAGGGGATCAGCTGCCCCCTAACATGATCCATGTAGAATTAAGGTGGCATATGATAGAGGAGTGCAGGTCAGATTTGATTTAAGAGGCGCGTCATCCCAAAAATCTGGGAGGCCTCTATTGGGCAAATGTTTAGGAGTATATATACTTAGTTTTGATATTTTTTTAGGGGGATCGATGGTAGAGCAAAGCTCCCGATTGTAAAGTTTTAACAAACACTCTAGATCTCTGGTTATGCATCTGTATGTAAGATTTCTTGTTTAATGAGAGACAGTTTTCCTACCCCATCTAATTTTCATCTCATACCAAAGGAGTTCATGATTGACTGATTCACATGAATTATTGCAATTACGTTACGATAAAGGATTTGTTGTTACATTGTTGTATTCCCCGGTTTTCTGCGTTTGAATGTAAGAATATCTTGCGTTTAGATGTTTTCTCCTACAGTCTGTTAGAAGACCTTTTCATTTATCTCATAAAAGTCTTCCCCCCTAGTCACCCTTTTACTATAACTCACTGTCTAAAGTTCATCTAAGACCTAACTTGCCCATGCATGCCCGACCTAGTTTCGGAGTTAGAACAACATTGTTTTGAGTTAACTTCCATTCGATCACCCCTTTGTATAAACAAATCGTGACATAAACTGATGGGCATCGGGCTCTGCTCCTGCTGCAATCCAAGAGTGACTTTTGACGCTAACAGAGAGCGTAAAGAGGACAACCCTTCTCAACATCTCCATGAGTTTCTTGAAATCATGCATCTGTGGGGAATACATCATGAGGATGTATTATTGCAAATGTTCATGTTCTCATTAGTAGGAGATGCTCGTGAGTGGTATTTCTCCTTACCTCCTACCAACATCTCCTCCCTGGAGAAGTTTCATGCAGTTTTCAATAAGCATTGTCAAAATTTCTACTCCTCTGAGTTAATTAGTCATAACTATTGTGAGGAATGGGAAGGCCATGATCAAGATATGGTTGTGTCTAATGAAGACTGTAAGGATGAGGAACATATGGAGGAAGAAGATGCTCTGGGCGAAGTTATGGAGCTGATTAAATCTCTCTTTGCCAAACTAGAAAGGTTAGAATCTGGAGAAAGCGCAGAGGATGTTCCATCCCTTGAAGAGGATGTTCTTGGCAGCTCTACTATGACTGATGTCAAATATTCAATAACTATAGAGGCCTTACATCCTGTTCCTGATGTACTATTGGTAGCCATATCAATCTCTATTTTTATAAGCTGCCTACACAAGGTTTTTAATTTCTCATTACTCATCGCAACCTTTCTCATTTAAACAACACCATTATACGTTGCCTTTTACATACCTGCTTTTCGATTCCGTTTTCATAACTGCAAGTATAAAAACGAAACGGTTTGAATTCATGTTTGATTTCATCAGAGGGTTGATTTTTATGGTTTATCATCGATTTGTTTCATTTAGTTATGAACCTACTTGTTTACATGGTTATAACTCCTTGACCTCAAACACACCACTGGTTACATATTTATCGAAACACCAAACATTTATGCATTTGACTATTGCTAATATGGTGTTGATTTATAAAATCTCTTACACAATGGTTTGTTTGGCACATTGATTTTTGGGTCAAATTGTGGGTATGTAATGGTTCATTTGACATGTTGATCAAATTTCTTTTGAATATGCACTGTTATGATTCGAATGTACCATTACACCAAGGCGTCGTTCCAAGTATAGCTTGATATGATGTTCTTGCATGGCCTCGATTTACACCACTATCCTTGCACGCATAGCATTAACGCTCTGCCCTTGAATTGTGTTGGGGAAGCTTCAGGACAATGGTTCTATGTCTATCCTGTCAAACCCTATCACCGAATACCCTATTGATTTTGTGCTATTAGCTATGGCTCCTATAGTGAGAATCGAACCCAATGGTGTCCAAACTTTGTTGTTGTTTGATAATGCCCGAGAGGACTTAGAGAGGAATGGTTGGCGGGTCTTTGTTGAGAAGTTAGAGGGTTTTAACTTGGCAGTTGCTCAACAATCCGCGCTAACGTTCGATGGTTGCAGAGCCAAAATTGGGGACGTCCAGCTCGAGCTAAATGAATATTTCATTAGCTCAACCACTGGTCTGCCAACCGTGGGACAAAAATGGTTTAAAAACTCAAAGGTTGACGAAGTTTCCTGGTCACTTTTGTTTACCTCAAGGAAGATTAACAACTGCGACAAAGGTACGCCCGTTACAGCTCTAAAACCTAGATGGCATGAGTTGTTAGCTATTTTCAAGCAGTTCGTTACCTGTGAGGGTAGATACGATTTAGTTTTCTTATATCACTTGTGGTTGCTCATGAGTTTTATCGATTTTCCCTTAAACATGCCATATTTTATCCTTTGGAGTTTATACAAAATGGCTAAGTGTTTCAAAAGGGAGAAAGCCGACTCTAGCCTCTTCCACCACTGTTTAATTAGAATTATTATGGTTCATCAGTAGAAGTTGAATGGCAATTGTTGGGACGCTTTCCTGTTAAGGAATGGTTTTGCTAGTCCTGAAATAGGACAAGTTGACAAATCCGTTGTTACAGAAACCCTTGTTGGGCCTGTCATTCCCCCTCCTTCACTCTTTCCCTCTGTTGAACCCTCGACCTACCCGAGCACTACCCAACCCGACAACCTGCCTGATTCATGTCCAAAAGATGGTGGTAAGCCTGTTAAAAAGTATGCAAAGAAAAAGGGTAAAGGTAACAGTGATATCAATTACAAGGGTAAAAAGGCCGCACGTTGGGTTTCACGGTGTGCCCATAATAAACCTAAAGAAAACACAGACCAAAAACCAATTATGTTAAGTGAATATTTCGATTATGAAATCGAACGGTTTCTAACCGAAGAGTATCCATACTCACATGGAATTTTCT
This sequence comes from Picea engelmannii, assembly GCA_009831015.1. Classification (NCBI taxonomy): domain Eukaryota; kingdom Viridiplantae; phylum Streptophyta; class Pinopsida; order Pinales; family Pinaceae; genus Picea; species Picea engelmannii. The sequence continues at coordinate 577,805 of ML783046.1, read as the reverse complement.
CAGTTAAGCCCTATGACTATGTGACGAACCTCCCATCGTGTCTTAGAGACAACCCCAACTTCCCTGGTATCAAACTCGACAGAGAACCTACAGGTCAAATAAGAAGTTCCTCACCTGTGAATACACAACTTGTTCAACCACAGTGCAACGAATGTCAGTCGTGGCTCGACCGATATTACAGAGATGTCCCTTTGCTCCAATCTCGGATCAAGTCCTTGGAGGACCGAGTGAATGTGATAACTAAGGAGAATGATAGATTGCAAAATGTAGCTCAAGCTAATGATAAAAGAAAGAAGACCACAAGTTCTGTTGTCTTTAAGAATGTGGAGGCGACCACTGCCATTGTGAATTCGAAAATAGCTTGATTAAAACGAATCCTCGAATCCGAGGTATGGTATTTGAAAAGTAATTTTAGATGATTTTGGTTTTATTTCGAATTGGCATACAAGATTTGTTTGCTCAAATTGCATCTATTTTTGTTTTGATTGAATTGATAAAACACGATTCTGTTTATAATAATAACTAGCTACAGAATCATGAGATTCTGTAGCTAGTTACTAAAATTCGAATTCTTTGATTTTACAACTAAAATGCAATATGAAATCATGTATTCTTATGCGTTTACAGGTACATACAAATTCTAAAAGAGATTGGATCGCTAGTGGCATCTCTGAACTTGCTATTTCTTTACATGGTTTTAGATTAGGATGTTAGTTTTGGATAACAATGGGGATTTGGGAGATTGTATTCCCCACAATTTTTGGAACAGATTTGATGATTTCCATGGGAAGTGTTTAGATCCTGTGGCCTTTATAAATGTATTATTTTGTAAACTAAGATCCATCGCTGCCTGGGAGTAGAAACTGTGGATTTGTGATTATCAGACTTGAATGAAAGTGGATATTTGCACAGCTTTAGCTTCAATATATCATATTTTTGTTCAAGTTTTACTCATTTTGATTTGTAATCAAATTTTGACCACTTTAGATATCATGATTTGTTACAGATTGATGTGATAAGATTTATGTAGTGTCCATATTTTATGTCTCTCATTTCATATACAACAATTAATCTGTTCACATGTGATGATTAGAAGGTTGATCTTCTTTATTCAATGAGCAGTTATATGCAAATTTTCATAGTCAGATTTACCTTAATATGATCATTTGTCAAATTATAAATTGTTGTTGCTACATATCTTGTTCTGTCATTAGCATTCAAAGCATTACTGCTTCGCGTTTATGAGAAACATTGGGAAAATCTAGTGTGGGTTGGCCTCATCAAAAAACAAACGTAGATGCTACGCACAGGACACAGAGGGGATGCGATTATAGGTTAGTTTGATAGTTGCATTTTATTATTTTAATTAATATAAGAATTTCCTATAGTCTAGATACATTGTATTGATTGTTATTTTTATTTCTCAACTAGATAGCTGCCATTTCATTTCTTGTTTATAAAAGTTATAAAAAAAATCAAAAAACATTGAATGATAGCTTTGCTGTCATAAATCAATTCATATATGATTTTTGCAGATTTCGATCAAAATTTGCATTTTGTGAATATTGTACATATCTTAGAGATATAAATATATCGATACACTGTACATTTAACAAGTAGAACTACTATTCTATTAGTTAGTAAACTATGAATATATTTTAGATTGTATATAGTTTTCAGCAACTGTTTTTCATTTAGTTAGTTTCTTTAGTTTTTGTCTTTTCACTTTCGTAGGACTTAGATTGGCTAATGGAGCCGCTAAACCCGTCAGAGTGGATTAATCCAAACAGCTTGGGTTATTTAGACAACCCCGGATCAGATTCACTCCTCTAGTTGATGAGCGGTCAATTTCGCCCGTCAACATGTACCTGCTACCCCAAGCTTTAATTATTATTCAGATGAGGAGAAGGAGAACCCCACATCATAGTTTTATGACCATAGGAGCAACCAATCTGTATATGAAAACTACGAATCATATTCTGATCTAGATATGCAGGACTTCCAAGAGCATATTGCAGAGCCTTATCCTCCATTCATTAAAGAAGAGTATTACGAGGAAATCAACCATCTCGGGCCCACGAAGATCATCAAGCAATGGATTGAAGAGAAAATCTTTCCCACGGGTCCTGATTATCATGATTATGAATCTGACCCTTGGGAGAGCAAAGAAGAGGAACAACAGGAGGAGAAGTTTATCTCCTGTGTAGAGCCAGTTAGAGAGCAACCATCACCTGAGAACAATCAGCCTACATCAGCTTCTCATCCACCTGTGCCTACTAGATATATTCAACACAATGTAAGCAACTATATAGCAGAAAAAGATGCCTATTACAAATCTTCCAGAATATTCCACTCATCCTATGAGCCTATCAACGACTACATGGAGTGGCATTTCCTTCATAGTTTGGAGCCACCCTAATTTATCTCAACTTCAGCCCTTGGAGAAATGATGAAGGATGTAACCATTTTGTTGTCTCGGTTGCATCATCTGTTACCAATCATTGACAGAGTGAAGGAGCTTCCCTTCAGGAAGTTACTTGAATGGCTATGGTGGAAGTTTACTTTCACCTAGCCCCATGTAAAAAAACCATTAGTTTAGGACAGTACATAAATAATCTCCTTTGAGCATGTATGTTTATTTTGTTTTTCTTTTACTTTTCGACCTATATTTTCAGCAAGGTGTTTTGAGCTTGACTCCATAGCCCAACAAAAGTCACTGAAGCTGAAAAAGAGTTATTGGCAGCCTGCAGGGGGCGTTCCATCCCCCATGGAGCCTAATGTTATCACCTAAACATGTAGGGGGTGTTTTCCCTAAGGAACGACCCCTTTGGGTGAAAAGAGGGTAAGAAACAGGTCAAAACCCACTTTTCCTAAGTTGGCGATCAGGTGCATTTGATTTAAAAGATGCGTGGATCTAAGCAGCTATGATCTGTGCACCCAAATCTATGGATGAGGTCAGATTTCGGACCCCCTCCACCATTCTTCCTTTAATGGTGGGGGGGGGGAAGGGTCCGATATGGTGTTGTGTAGGTATGAACGAATGGGATTAAAGTGCCTAGATCTGCAGTTGAGGTCCAATTCCAGACCCCCCTTTCCTTTCTACCTTTAATGAGGGGGGAGGGGGTCTGATATGGGCAGCTCTGTGTGGGTCCTCATGAACCTCTTATTACCTTCACCTCCTGGAGACAAGTGTCCCTCACTCTGCCTCTCCTATTCCCCTATCACATCTCCTTCCTCCCTTCTACCTTTCACAACTGCAAACCTGTCCTCCACTTTCCCAGGGGTCATGTCCCCTCTCCTTTCGTCCCTCTTATCTCTCGACACCTATGCCCTCATGCTCCATGCCACTTCCACCTTGTCTTATCTATATTCCCATGGAACTTCTTGTATGGTGTCATACCCCTTGTTCTTCGCCACCTGGTGCTTCCACCTCATCACCTCTCGTCTCGCCTCCACATTGTTGGCACCATCGCCTTCCCCACCAGATCCTGATCCACGTTTGTAGGCTAGACCCCCTCATAGCAATCTAACGAAGCAAAAATGGACAAGGAAAGGCCACCATGTTGTCTAAGAAGAAAAGTTGATCGAGCCTTACCTAATCCTGAGAAAGAAGTTATTAAGGTGGTTGACGGTGGTTGAACATCGTCTCCTTCCATAAATAGAAGGCTAGGAAGGGACAAGTGCAGAGGCAGACTGTCAGTTCATCCTGACAAAGATCGTGTTTGACAGAAAACTGCATGGGCATTCTTCCCAACGTCTGCATGCATAGCCTAATACGGAAAATCGCATACGCGAAGCATTATACTCATGATATGATCATGCCTTCGGCGATTAAGCTAGCTCCAAGTATTTAGAGGCATTTTTGCCATATTTTGTGGGTTCGATGGTTGAGCTTGGCTCTCGATTGTAAAAATTTGATGAAGCATTGGTTTCTCTAGTTATGTATTAGCATCTGAGACTTCCTATTTAATGAAAGTCAGCTTCTTGTCATCTCTATATAAAATCTGTATTGAGACACTCAGAATTGGAGGATCCAGTCAAGGGTCGTGATGTTGTAGGATGATGTATGTTGGATCACTGCAACATTTCCACCAGTTTTAGTTAGTTTCCTGTGTTACCTTTCCCTCTCACACTGAATAGCTTGGAATTGGAGGATCCAGTCAAGTTGTTATAGTAGTATTGTGATGCTTGGAATTGGAGGATCCAGTCGAGCCATCACTGTGTTGTTGTAGCTTTATTAGTTCGACATATTTCAGTGTCTTTATTTTATTCCTCAAGCTGCTAGAAGACCGGATGCCCATAGAAGTCTCGTTCATATTCTCACCAAGTCTTCCATTTTCTCACCTTAAATTCAACTTACTGACAAAAGTTAGATTAGGACCTTGCCTGCTCGTGCATGCCTGGCCCAATTTTCTGAGTTAAAATGATATTCTCCCAGGTCTGCATCCATTCAACCACCTTTTCATAAACAAATCATGACATAAACTGATGGGTATCAGGCTTACTCTTGCTGCAATCCAGGAGTGACTTTGGGTGCTAATAGGCATGATTCTTGGGCGTGTGACAAATGGTATCAGAGAAGTTTCACAATTAAGGGTTTGTTGGGTATGTGTTATATTCTTTGCATGAGTAGCTCTAGTGTCTGCTACATCGCATCGGGCACATAGGAGGGTTTGAGGGGGTATTACATGGGGGATATATCCCCCCTCCGCGGGTGTTCAGGGGCAACACCCTCGAGAAAATTGTTTTTCCTTGGGAAACATGTCATGTTTTTTCCTCATTTTTTGTGTCGCCTCGATTTTCATGTCCATTGTTGGGTGCTTTTTTGGCACATGATTTTTTCCGATGGTTTTCTATTTTCGATTAAGGAATTAGGTTTGTTGACTAATTCAGGTCATTGGGTTAGGTTTTTGGATGTTGATGGCTCCTATATGTATATTGTATTGTAAACAATTATCACTATGAATGAATATACAATATGTTGGTTTTCCCGGTTTGGATTTACAGGGGAAAAATATCTGTGTAAAGTGTGTATTTTCCATTGTATCTTTTCTGTTCTTTTATTGAAAATCTATTTATAGTAAAATGTTGTAGAAGGTTAAAATCTAGATTTGGTATCATAGATTTGTTGGCTTCAAGGGGACACCTTTGTGGTCAAAGGTTTGGCTCTGGACTGTGATAAGCCTTGTTATAGTGGGAGATATGCGGTATTGATTCTTCAGGTGAAGAGAACTTGTGAGAAGTTCGAAAATGGAGATTGAGAAGTTTAATGGGAAAAGTTTTGAGTCGTGGAAGCTCAAGATGGAAGATTTTTTGGTGGACAGAAATCAATGGATCGCGGTGGATCCAGGTACTACACCTACATGAAATTCAACAGATGACTAGAAAAAGTTGGATTGGAAGGCAGAGAGCACAATCCAATTGTGTCTCTCAGATTCATTATTACTAAATGTGTCAAAGGAATATACAACCAAGGATTTATGGGATAAGTTGGAGAAGTTGTATCAGTTTAAGTCCCTAGTAAATAAATAATTCATGAGAAACAAGTTGTATAACCTAAGGATGAGATATGTAGACTCAGTGGTAGAGCATTTGAACTCCTTCAATACTGTGGTAAGTCAGTTAGTATATGTTGATATTAAAATTTAGTGTATCAGTTTGTTGTACTCTTTACCAGAATCATGGGATAGTCTAATTGTGGCCATAGGTAGTAATACAAATTCCTTGAAGTTTGATGAAGTGGTCTCATCCTTGTTATCGGAGGAGATGAGACAAAAGGACATGGAAGAACAGAGAACAAATGCATTATTTGCAAGAGGACGCTCCCATGAAAGAAATAGATCTAAGTCCTCAAGTGGGACATCTAAGTCTAAGGGTAGATCTAAATCTCTCGTAATTTTTTTAAAGGTATGTTGGAGATGTGGAAAACAAGGGAACTACAAGAAGCAGTGTAGATCCAAAATTGAGAAAAAGAAGGAATCTGAAGAAGCTCCTTCTATAGAATAAAATACCTCCAAGGAAGAAGGAGGGAATGTGTACTTGGATTCTTCAATAACACATGTAGATCATGATGCATAGTTGGTTGACTCAGGTGTATCCTTTCATATGACTCCCCAGAGGGAGTGGTTCTAGGAATATGAAAGGTATGATGGAGATAATGTTTTCCTAGGTGATGACTTGACAACCAAAATCATAGGACGAAGAAAATCCAAGTTGAAGCTCATATATGGAAGGATTATAACACTAATTGGTGTTCTTCACATCCTAGGTTTGGCGAGAAATTTGATTTATGTAAGAAAAATGGACGATGCAGGGGTAAAAACAATATTTGAAAAGGAAACATGCAGGATGGTTCGAGGAGAAATGGTGTTTCTTAAGGGAGTTTGATTTGGAACTCTGTATAACCTTCAAGGAAGAAATATTAGTGATGGGTGTAATAGTTCTATTATTCCTGATATTGGAGTTGAAGAAGAAAGAACTCCTACAGTCTCTGGAGAAACGGTTATGCCATGGCATCAAAGATTGGGGCATATCAGAGAGAAGGGTCTTTGACTACTACACGGTAAAGGTATGGTTGAAGGTATGTCTAATTTCTCTTTGGATTTTGATTTTTGTGAACATTGTGTATATGGGAATCAAAATCAGGTAAGAATCCCTTCTAGTGCGACAAGGGAAGAAGGAATTTTACAACTAGTTCACAGTGATGTGTTTGGACTTGTGTCAATTTCATCATTGGGAAAAATTGTGTACTATGTCTCATTTATAGATGACTTCTTGTGGAATACTTGGATATATTTCCTCAGGAAGAAATTTGAAGTCTTTGATAGGTTTAAAGAGTTTAAGGCTCTTGTTGAGAATCAAACAGAGAAAATAATTAAGGTGTTGAGGAAAGATAATGGCGAAGAGTTCTGCGGGAATTAATTTGAATAATTATGTAAGAAGTGTGGTATATAAAGGAAGAAGACTACTCCATATACACCTCAACAAAATGGAGTTGCAGAAAGGATGAACATGAAATTCATGGAGAAATTAAGGTGCATGCTCAGTGGTGCCAAGTTAGGGAAAGAATTGTGGGCAGAGGCAGTGGGTATTGCATGTTACCTAGTCAACGGGTCACCCTCATTAGTGTTGGATTAAAAGACTCAATAAGAGGTATGGATTAGTAAGAAACCTTCTCTCACAGATCTGAAGATATTTGGTTGTGAGGCCTATGTTCATGTTCCAAAGGAAATAAAGGTAAGCTAGATAAGAAGGATGAAAAGTGTATATTTATTGGGTATAAAGATGGTCTCAAAGGTTATAAGATTTGGAACCCCATAAAATAAGAATGTTGTGTATAGCCAAGGTGTGGTATTTAGAGAAATTAAGGATGTTGTTCAACAGGAATTCCTAGCAAGTAAGGAAGAACCAGAGAAAATAGAGTTTGATTTAAAGGATGATGAATCAGACTCTATAGAAGAACAAGAATCATAGAATAATATCCTCATACTCCAGTATTGAGGAGATAGGTTCAAAAAAGAAGGCTACCGAAAAGGTATACTCCATCCGATTTCCATTTAAATTGTTCTTTGTCTATTACTGATGATGATCCTAGAAATGTCAGGGAAGAAGTGGATTCAGAGGATGGAAAACTCTAGAAAAGGTCCATGGATGAAGAAATGGCAGCCTTGGATAAGAATGAGGCTTGGGATTTAGTGGAGTTTCCAACTAGAATAAACCCCATTGGCAGCAAATGGGTATTTAAAAAGAAGTTGAATGCAGAAGGAAAAGTGGAGAAATACAAAGATTGATTAGTAGCAAAGGGTTATTCCCAAGTTGAGGGAATTGATTTTGTTGAGATTTTTTCACTTGTTGCAAAGTTAAATTCTATTAGATTTCTGTTATATGTTTTTGTTGTATTTTATTTTGAAGTAGAACAGATGGATGTGAAGACAATATTCCTTCATGGGGATCTGGAAGAAAAAAATTGTATGAAGTAGCCAGAAGGTTTTGCTGTGAAGGGAATGAAGGAGCTGGTATTCAAGCTAAAAAAGTCCTTGTATGGTTTTAAACAACCACCAAGGATGTGGTATCAAAAATTTGATACTTATATGCTGGTACTTGGCTTCACAATAAGCAAAGAGGATCATTGTGTGTATTTTAAATTAATTGGTGATCATTTGATTTATTTGGTGTTGTATGTGGATGGCATGTTGCTGATAGGAAACAACAAGGAGATTATCCAAGATGTGAAAACTCAGTTTTCATGTAAATTTGACATGAAGGATATTGGTGCTGCAAATTTCATTTTGGGCATGGAAATTTAAAGAGATCAGGAAAAGAGGAAACTCTTGTTAAATTAGAGAAAATATGTCAAGACAATATTGCATAGGTTTAATATGCAGGAATGTAAACCGGTCAAGGTCCCTATTCCTGTTCGTGTAAAGTTATCTACGGATTAATATCCCAAGACACAAGAAGAGGAGGAGTACATGTGTCATGTTCCATATTCGATCACAGTTGGCAGTTTGATGTATGCAATGGTTTGTCCTAGACCAAAAATTGCACAAGTAGTGGGAGTTTTGAGAAGGTATATGTCAAAACTAGGGAAGGAGAATTGGACAACAATAAAAAAGGTTTCCAGGTATTTGTGTGGCATTGCTAGTTATGGATTAGGCTACCAAGGAAGACCAGGATTGGATGGAGTATTGGACATACATGGCTTTGTATATGCAGACTGGTTTGGAGAACTAGATCGTAGGAGATCTACAAGCGGGTATGTATTTAACCTGTTTGGAGGAGCAATCGGTTGGATGAGAAAAAGACAAGTTGTAGTGGAACTTTCAACTACATAAGTTGAATACATGGAAACCACTCATGCAAGTATGGAAGATGTTATCACACTAAATTGCCTTGGGTCATTTAGTTTGTTTTCAATCTTTTTTCAAGCCTTAGATTTTAATTTTTTCTTTTAAGGTCTCATCCCTTTAAAATTTATGTTTGTTAGGACCCTTTAGATGATTAAAGTTTTTGAGTCTTATATCTAATTTGATCCTCAAATTGGTTTTTGATCCTTGAACCATTTTATCTCATGACTTATTTTGGTCCCCTTCATGACTTTTCCCTAGGTCGATACCTCCCATGACTAGATTGATGTGACACTCCTCTCTCCTCACTCATGACCTCATAGGCATACCTCAACATCCTCACTTACCTATATAATCACATTTTGAGGTGGATGGGTTTCCTACTCATCAGGTAGTTCCATAGTGCCTATCACGTTCATCACACTTCCACCTTGAGCCATGATTGCCATGACTGATGTCATGTCCCTTGCTTTTAGTGCCAGAAGTCATTTAAAGACGCCTTCAAAGATATTGCATTTATGAGCCTTGGTAACGGTTTCTAATTTTGAAAATATCAACAGTGCTGCACTACGCAAATTCACAAGTTCTGATCAGGCGATCACATGTCAACCAAATCCGATGCTGAGAAAGATTCCAGGGTCGAAGTTTTCTCGATTTCATCCTAATATTGCGTTGAATATCTCAACTTTGCATATTAATTTTCACAGGAATTTTTTCCTCGGGTTTTCGGTTTGTTAAGCTTTCACAGTAGTAAAGGACCCATATTCGCATGGTATCCTTGTCTTTTTCTTCTTCAGACCTGTAAAACTCCTTGCCCGTATATATGGTCTGATTACTGTTGTTTACCTTAACCATTGAAATCGCAAGTCTGTAAATAACCTATCCTCTGTGTATGCATTGCGCTACCCAGAGGTGCTGCTCAAACCCTCTCTGTTTTCCTTGCTTCCTGTCACCTCAAATTTTGGCATTTTTCTCATTACAGAGGGTCAATTTCAGATTAAACCCTCACTGTTTACACTCCAAAATACCTGTAGAAGCCTAAGGGTATAATTCCTAAAATTGAGCTTGGCCTACTAGCATTAGTATGTCCAAAAGGGTCAGCCTTATATCTGAGGCCCGATTCAAATCCTTCCTGGTCATTACCATCCCTTAAAATTCTTAAAAGCCCTCATTTTGAGCCATGGAGACTCATAAATCAAGGAAGACACACAAAGGTGGCAAGGTGGTCAGAACAGAACCGATGGAAATGCATATTTTTGATATAGAACCCATAGCAAGAGAGGCCTTTCAAAGAGTAGGGTGCCTCTCTTTCTGTCAAAACATGTAGAGAGTCCATCCAGAGGTAGCAAGACAGTTTTCACTATAGTTTGATGGTAAGAAAACTAAGGTTGTGGATTTGGAGTTTGAAGTGACTGAAGCCTCTATATCAGCTACAACAGGGATCCCCATTACAGATGAAAGGTGGTTCAAAGCCATGGATTTGAGGTCAGCCTATGCAAAAGATCTTTTTAAACCTAAAAATCAAGCCAATGACTTGTCCAAAAATATGCCAAGGAGTCAATTGATTGAACAATTTGACAGCTTACTAAAGATCATATAGAGATATTTTACTTGTGAAGGGAGATTCAACACCTTGTACCAATACCATATAAGGTTGTTGCTACATTTTACTGGTAAGGTTGAGATGAATGTTCCCTATTACTTGTTGAGGAGTATAGGTAAGATGTCAGACATGATACAATCCAAATCTAAAGATGTGGATTCTAGCCTTTTCCACTCTAGATTAACCAAAATGCTAGTCTCTAAGGAATTGGGTAAGAAAGAGATTTCATGGGAGAATTTTGTTGTTACCTCTCATTTCAAGTTGGATTTAGCACCAACTCCTCAATCACAGAAGGAAAGTCCTTTGTCACCCACCAGTGCTACTAAAACAGGAACTAGTAGGAAGAGAAAGCGCAGAACCCCTGTTCAAGTTCCAGAGATCAGCAAGCAGGTCATAGAGGTTGAGGAGGAAGTTTTTCCTTCTCCACACAAAGATTTTTCACCACCTCCTCCACCAGGGTTAGAAGAGGTGCCTTCTTCTACCAATGCTGCATCCAAGAAAGGGAAGAAGCTTCTCTTTCCCTCTTCTCCTCCAGCAATTGAAATCAAGGGTAAAAGGCCTTTCACAAGGTCATCAATTCCTAAGGATGTTTTCAAAGAGCAGTCTTTACCAGAAACCCCTATTCAAAATAAGAAGGGTAAGAGCATTGAAAATCCTGTGGAGGAAAAATCAGAAACCCTTATTTAGAGGAACAAGGGTAAAGGTAGTTCTCAGCCTACTGAAGGGAAACAAGAAACCCTTGTACATAAGGGTAAGGATAAAGGTACTAAAATACCTTTGGAGAGTAAAGATGAAACCTATGAGAAAGGCATTGAGAAGCCTTTTGAAAGAAAAGATGAAACCCATGTGCTGAGAAATAAGAATAAAAGTAAAGTCATAAAGGAACCTGATGAGGTAGAAAAGACACTTCCCATGCAGGAGGAAGAGGAGTGTGAGAAAAAGCCTAGTGAGACTGTACATGCCACTGTTCCTCCTGACAGTCAGACCTACAAAAGACTTATCAAGCAACTTAGAGATGTAAGAAAAGAAATAGCTTGTCTTAAAGTAGAAGATAAGGTCAACTTGTCTTAGATGAAAGAGCTCATGGATGGCTACATTCACACCCTTGACTAGACAAGGTTTGCAACTAGAAAGGCCTATCCCCTTCATAGAAAGTTAGATAATATTTACAGGCAAAACAAAGGTTTCCAGTCTCAAAATAGGAAGGTAAAGGCTGAGCTTAAGCACTTTCAAGATGAGATAGCCCAAAGAAATTTATAGGTGTTGGTTGAAGCTGCCATTGAGGATGACAAACCAACAACTAAGGAGATCACAACTACACCAAAGAAGCATGTCAATGCTAAGAAGATGAAGTCTGTTGTGTCAATTGAAGATCCTCTTTCTACCAGAAAGAGTATGAGTTTAAGTGTCAAAATGACAAAATAATTGGTAAAGGGTAAGCCCCATTTTTGAGGATGTATATTTTTGGGAGGGTTAACCAATATGAAAATATTATCTCTGCCATCTATACAAGCTTCTAAGCGCTTAACTATTTGGGTTTTGGGTTTTTGCTAAGTGCTATCTTCCCCATTGGTAGAAGGCATTACCTATTGTCTAGTCAAGACTCTTGATTAAAATGGTTTTGTCATCATGCAAAACCACAAATTATTTTGCACATGTTCAAGGATTGAAGGCACTGCGTTTTTGTAATGCTACCCAAACTTGCACATAGGCGTAGAGTAAGTGGCACTACCTAATGGCGCTACCGAATATTTCATAGAGGGTAAAGGTTTGCACACAGGCGCAACACAGAGGTGCTACCTATAGGCGCTACCTAATATTGCATAGAGATCAGAGTCTGTACACATATGCAGCATAGTGACACTACCTACAGGTGCTACCTTTTCTCCTTGTAGTGTGCTACCTAGATTTTCTACCCAAGGAAGCTGGAAATAAAGACCAGGTATCTAGGAGGACCAAGCTAACAACTTTTGGATAAGTTGATGATGAATAAGGATGGAGAAGCAAAAAATGGCATCATGAAGACAACCACATGCTTTGAAAGACACATAGAAAATAGGGAGCTGCGCAACAAAAGGGAATCAAATTAGTTTGAAATTCAGTTGGACTAGTCACCAACATTTTCCTGTTTTATAACATAGGTGGTTAGATAAGTTATTAGATCAAATAAATGTTTATAGTTTTTCAAGGGAAGGAGGCCAGCTTGTACCTCTAGTTGTTTCCTCCCTTTTTTTATAATTATATAGATCATTTGCTTTAGTAGGTTCGGATGGTTGAGAAAGGCTCCCTTATACTATAATATTTTGATGAAGTAAATGTGATCTAGTGATGTATTGGACTTAAGACTTTTTGACTAATAGAAATCAACTTCTCTTTCAGCCTATTTCCTTATGATGCTAAATGTTCATGCTTTGAATGATTCACATGAATGATTGTGGTGATGTTATGATGGATGTTTGATCATTATGTTATCATGATGTTTATTTAGTTTTCTTAGTTTCTCAGTTCAAGAAGATCTTGTGTTAAGAAACTTTCCTCTTGAGGATTTTGTGGACCTGATGTTTACAAAATCCCCTACACTTCTCTCATTCAAGTCTTCCCTCTATTCATACTTACTCCCAAACTACTGATTGAAATTAGTCAAAACCTTATTTGCTAGTGCATGCTAGCCCTGTTATCTGATTTAGAAAATTATCACTTGAGTCCTTTTCCATTTGACCCTTTAAACACCCTTACATTCACTTACAACTTGATGGGTATTGGGCTTACCTTCCATGCAATCTGAAGGTGACTCCTAGTGCTAACTGAAGCAGTATGGTTACAAAGATTGTGTTCAGGTATTGGGTTGGTACAACAAGCTGTAAGGATAGATTGTGACAATCAGAGTGCAATTTTTCTAGCAAAGAACCTGACTTATCATTCAAAGACAAAGCATATTGATATTCAATATAACTTTGTGAGAGACATGGTTGAAGAAAATAAAGTGTTGATGAAGGTGGACAGTTTGACGAATTTTTCAGATTCATTAACAAAATTTATGAGCACTGAGAAGTTCTCTTGGTGTAGAGGATCCATGCGAATTGATTCCCTGGATTATTGACTATGTAACCCTATAACCCCCTATATGAAAAAAAGCAACAAGTGGGAGAATGTTTGGTATATGTTATATTCTTTGCACGAATAGCTCTAGTGTCTACTACATTTAATCGAGGGTGCAGGGGGGTTTGAGGGGGGGGATCTATCCCCCCCCTTCAGGGGTTGCAATGCGGCGATATCCCCCCTATGCAATGGTTTGGGGGTAGCGCCCCTAAGAATTTTTTTGCCTCGGGAAATGTGTTTCATTTTTGCCTCATTTTTCATGTCACTTCGATTTTTGTGTCCATTGTTGGGCGATTTTTTGGCACATGGTTTTTGCTGATGGTTTTCTATTTCCAATTAAGGAATTAGGTTTATGTTGAGTACTCAACACACCATAAAAATCCTTTACTGATTTTTTACTTTTTTGGGTACCACTTGATCCTCTACACTGTCTGATTCGATTTTATTTTGGGAAATGTTTTGTCTTTGTTTATTTTCACGACTCTCATCACCTATTCAAGTTTGCTTGAACTTATAAAACCCCGTGAATAAAACACCTTAACACATGATTAAAGAATCGACAACCAAACACTTCACCCAACACGCCTAGGTTCAGCATCGGAAGGAATTCAAAGAAGAAAAAGGAACCACTCAGAAAACCATAGTTGTCGAGCGACGATATCCATCAGCATCAGCAGAAGGAATTTTTGGTTTGTGTTAAGTTTTCGTATAAATATATCATCGATAGCCTATTCACCTTCATCATCGGCAAAAGAAGGGGAGGATAGACATTAATAAAGAGCAAAAAGATATCATCGATAGTCGATGCCCGACACGATTTATCGGAATCGAGGAAAAACTAGAAGGATCACAACAAACAATTTGACCACGATAAAATTTATCCCCTATCGATGATCCCCGATGCATTTTTGGCATCGGGACTTTTTCAAGGGAGTCGATCCGAAGGCGCTTTGATAGGTTTTTCGCCAATCATCGATCTTGGACACTTTTTTCAGCATTGGAAATCTAAGGTTTGTTTTAGAATGAATAACTTAATGAAAGTCTCGACTCTGATTAATACAAGAGAATTAATTCACTAGTCTCTAACGCCATGTGTCTTTACCATGTAAGAGGGTCGTATGACCTAGTTCTATCCCGAGTCATTCTTAGTTCCCTAGGTCCAAATCACACCTCTGAGTCAGCTTTGCCACATCGGCATTGTATGGTAAGATCAATCGGTGTTGAAGCTTTTGCAGGAGTATATTATCGAAAATGTTCATAGCACAACCCCGATCCCCGATCCACCCACTGAAAGAGCGACACGATGGGACGTTTTAGCATTAGATACGATCGGATTTTGAGAATTTAAGGAGCTAATCAATACTCGATCCTGCATTAGTTGCTACCTTGTGCGCCAATCAAAATAGTCGTTTAAAATAAATGATATACCACACCACCACCCGCGCCTCCGCCATCAACCCACGATGAATTTAAGTTCTAGAGATTCAGTGGCAGATTTATTGAAAATTCACTCATAACCTGAATTGAATGGCTGATGTGACACGGTAAGATATTTCCTGATTAAAATATCTTGATTCGTTGTGAACGAAATCATTCTACACATAAGAGACTTCCATAGTATCCCAAGAAGCAAGACGAGCAACGCGAAGGTTGTATCGACCCCATGATTATCAAAATAACCAGGTTTTAACAAGATTTAGAGGTATGTATATGAGTCTGTAAATTTTACATTGCTATAATTTATATGTGGTTATCCAGGTTTTTTTCACAGTCTCTGAAATTCTTCTTAAGTTGCGGGAACAATGTCACCAAGAAATCCAACCACCAGGCGCTCACCGAGAGCACCAAAGCTAAAAGAACCAGAGATAGGTGAAGGTTCTTCTTCAGGAACCATGAGGCAATTGGAGCACGTTCCTAGGCTAGAGCCTTTCGTGAAGACAACAACAAAGAAAGTTTTCATCCAGCCTCCGGCCTTTGGCAATACAGGGGCAGGCACTGGGTCCAAGATGACACTCCCACAATGGGGGGATCTATTTAACAGGATCATCCGAGAAGAATACCCAAAATATATCCTACATAGTGATCTAGACGTGAGGGAACTCAAAGAACAGGTGTTCCCAGACATCTGATGGTCATATCTACACATGTTGGCAATCAAAACTCCCATTTTCCCCTGCATTGAGGTCCTGAAGTAGTTCATCGACCACACATACACACAAAAATGTTTAATCAATGATGACAATGGCAGGTGTGTCAGAGTTTTCCTCTCGGTAGAAGTTTAGAAATATTACAAACTTAGAGACCCAGAGGAGTGGCTAAACACAGACTTCGTGGTGAAGTTCTATGAACACCATGACACCAGTCGGGTGATGGCCTCATGGTGGAGGAAGGATAATGAGTTTACCAACTAGATCATTGGCTAGTACAGGAATTTTAACTCAAGGGAGCCATACATCTATTTGATGGCTCTCATCTGTCGGTTATACAGAAAGAAAGATTGCTCCAAGTTTTAAGAGGCATGGATTCCTTTGGCATACACAGTTGCGATCATCGGGTGAAGTTTCAACTCGGGAGAAATAATCTCCAAGAAACTAAGCATCTGTGTGCAGCAGGCTTAGACACTGAAGGAAGGGGAAGCACCAAATTTTTACATGGATTCATACCTACTTGATGTCATGTGTACTAGGAATGTCTTCGCCGGAATGAATCTAAGCTGGCATGTTGCAGATCTCTCAGTCCACATCTACTTCAACGTGTTATGGGAAAACAGGTATAAAAAATATTTCTCCTTCATCTGCGATGAATTCATCGCCCAATTTTATTTCATTCGTCTTAAGAAGGAATTCCTAAGGCTATTGGTGGTAGCCAAGAAAATGATATCCAAGGTAGTCCATTGGTATCTAGATGAGCGTGCCACCTACATCAGGGTGTTCAGGGCCATTGGAGCACCACATCTCCTAGATTAGATTGTCGTAGGAGAAATATGCCATACCCTACGGTTTCCATGTATGTTACCCATGATTTTGGTCGTCATGATGATGTATTGATTATGGTGTACTCAGGCTCTGCATTAGAACTTTCCCCAGAGAAAAGTTACCTTCATCTCTTTTCAGAAATCACATTTTTGAGGAAGGTTCGCAGGCTACCAATACATTTGCCTGCGAGAATGCATGATTCTCACAGGATGCTTCAAGCCAGGGTGCGAGAATTTCGCACTGTGTCTAACTGTTAGGGTGCGAACATATTCTAAGGGAAAAGGATGAATTCTCGAAGATTCTAGAAGGGAATCTTCTAGAAGGATGAGATGGCATTCGAATGGTTATCTAAGTACTGGATTTCCTGATATTTTGGGATCATTCCTATCCAAGTAACTAATTTATTCTCTCTTATATATTGAGGGGATTCTCATGGAAGAGGTTAGAAAGCATACAAGCAAGAAGTTTATTGGAGAATTAGTAAAATACTGTGTGTAGGACTGAAGCTACAATAGCTAGAGAACTCCAGCAAGGTTATCAAAAGTGGTTGATCTTCTTCATGCAAGTGAGCAAGTGTGTGTGTCAGAGCCAGGAGCCATTGAAAGGAGGTTTGCAACATCAAGGCTCAGGTTGTAATCTTTGCTTTCTATCAATATAATACAGTAATATGTCCCTTTCCCATAAAGTTCATGTCACTTTATTGTATAACTCCTTGATCATATACATAGATTAATTGTTGAATATATTGAGTTGTCTTCACTTCGATTGGTTTGTATTGTTGTGGTATTGATGGTACAAGAGTATTGGAGCGAAGATGGAACAACAGAGACCCAAGGAAGTGATCATAAGGTATGTTCATGATTCTTGCCTCCTAGTTCATTCAATAGTTGAAATCTAGGGAAAGAGTATTATTCTGTCCTGTTTTGTTCTATATCTAGGTGGATCTAGGGAGATTGGTTTGTGTCCGCACTTACGGATTTATCCAATAAAAAAATTGGTGACTCCACTAGGGAACAATCCCTTTTTTCTTTGTGGCCTTTTGTGTTTTTCTGTGGCCATTTGCTCCAATTTCATTTTTCTCCTGTCTTATTAGTCTTTGAGTCTTCAGGATATCTTGATAGACCTTCTGGGTCCAGAAACCTTTTTGATTTTTGCTTCAATTTTCAAATTTTTTGTTATGTTCAGGAGTTCTCGCACTGCAATCCATTGCAGGCTGCGATAATTTGTAGGGTTCGCACCCTGCACATTAGTTTCAGTGCGAGAACCTCGCACCTTGCTAAAGGGTCAGCTGCGAGAATCATAGATTCTCGCACGGTGTAACACTGCTTGCCTGCGAACAATATTTTTCAAAATTTTGAAATTGAGTTTGGATTTTTTTAACTGCTCAGATCAGTTGAATTACCTCTTTTGGGTTTATTAGATCATTGATTGATATGTTTCTTGCTTTAATTTGCATGCTTGAACAGTTCTAGGGTTTCAAGGTTTTTCTTGTCCTTTGTGTCTCGACTTTCGTTTCTTGACTCTTATTGGAAAAATCATTCTCTCTGACTTCAGGAGTTGAGTGTGTCTGATTGGTTGAGAACCAGTGATTGGTTGAGGTGCTTATTTTTTCTCATTTGCTTATTGGTTTGAAAGAGCATTTTTGTTTGCATTGAGAAGATTCATTGGTTTGCTCTTTGTTTTTTCTTTCATTGAAAGAGTTGACTGGATTGTTATTGCTTGATTCTTTATGATTTGATTTTCTGCTCTCTCATTGGTATAGTGAGAGTTCTTTTTGAAAAGTGAACATAAAGTTTTTCTTTCATAAAATTGTTTTTGTCTTTTAAGAAAACATTGTAAAATCAAACTTTAGAGATTGTTGAAGTATTTGAAAAAGACACATAGAGCATTGTCATTTGATAGATGATTGTTTGTGTTGGCATTTGAAAGGAAATTTTGCATTGTAGTACAGGGTTGATCTGGAAATTTTTTCTCTCCCATACATAGGATTCATTGAACGAAAAGTGATACATTTCATTTGCATCCTTGCATTATTGGGTCAGAGTCATACAACACAAGTTTCACTTCCATTACCTTTGAGTAAACAACATCTTTTAAAAAAATTGCGTAATCTTAAAATTTATCTAATAACTCTTTTCTAGGGCTCTTTTACACCAACATTTAGCTCGGCTAGTGCTTTGGAGTAGGAAGAGAGATACACTCTCCAAAAGCTCAAAACACACAATAGCATCTTGAGTTAGGGAGTGTCAAATTCCATTTGCAACATATTGTCCTGGGAAGCCCTTCTAACACAAGGGTCAAGCACTAGGT
>ML783046.1:547175-558922 GCA_009831015.1 Picea engelmannii | reverse complement strand
AATTCCATTTGCAACATATTGTCCTGGGAAGCCCTTCTAACACAAGGGTCAAGCACTAGGTTGCATTGGTGTTGGCAGAGTTACTCACCCTGCTTTGTTGACATCAGTGTAGAGATTGCATGTATTACGGGGGTCACTCAGAGGTATACCCACAATGACGAGTGGAAGCCTTTTGAGTTGATTTTGGGCTAGATACACTGCCCTTGCGTGTGGATCGGACTGTCGACTGTTCCCCCAGGCTGTACTGTTGTTTGTGGTGACCGTAGTGGCCTTTCTCTCTAGGTTCTTACCCAAGGTGACTGTGGAGGGTAAAGTCTTCATGGTACCTGGAATTGACCTTGATCAAACTCACTCGGGATCCTTGGAGGGTATACCCACAATTATGTGTGGGAGCTTGCACCAGGGTGTAAGTCCGTTAAGCAGGTCATCAACGTAACTTTTCCACCCTAGCCCCGCCCCTTCTCGTCTCGTTGTTGCGACGTTGGATTTCATCACCAACTAGTGGCTTCGAAATTAGAAGGTCTTGTTTGCTTGGTGATTGATTCCTAGATTTTGTTTACTAGCGCGTGTTGTTTGTTTCTCAAAGTTGACCATAGGAGTTTCTTCGCGGAGCTTGTTATTTGTTCACAATAGATCCCCCACGTTGCTCACGTAGAATGCAAGGTTTATCTCCAGAACATCTGGATGAATCACAACCTTTGACTACAACTACACCTGAGGATTCTCCTCAGCACGGTGACACTGCAGTTGTTACCACACCCCAAGTGGAATCAACTGATTCTCTAGAACCTTTCCGAATTACTAATACTAGAGAAGACTATCGAATTCACCATGGTGAATGACCTTTTGTGCGATTAAATTCTGTTGGAGACGTAGTTGTTACCTCTTCTGGATCAGCCGTTGGGCCCTTTCCTGGTGAAGAAGGCCAAGATCCTTTTTGGTCAGCAGATGTCCGCAGGCCTCTCTTTAGTCCTGAGTCGCCTGTCGTCTCCGAAATTAACCCTCCAGTGTTTCCTGAGACTGAGACGGTCCCGGTGAATACTACTTATCACTTTACTCTTCTTGCCGAGATGGCCCATCTTGCGATTACTACGGATGTACCAACTAGGTTCACTACAGCTGGTCTTCCTCCTATTAATACCTAGTGAATGCCTAATTTCACTCTGACACTGCCACCCGGTTACCATGCGTTGAATTCTTTGTTGAATGCTTCCAATCCAACACCTCCACAAACCCTAGCCAATACTCCTGGTGGTCCTTCTGGGCATCCTATTCCTGGTTTTATTCCGACACTCCCTCAATTTCCTTTCGGCAATCCTAATCCTAGTGGCACTATACCTACCGTTTCACCGAACTTACAGATTCTCGTTGGTGGACAAGGTGGTACGATACCATTTCCTCCTCCCAGACACAATCCACTTACTACATAGCCCACGATTGGGACACAACTTCTGGTTGGAACTCCACCTACGATAGGGGAACTGACCCCACCTTTCGGACAAAATATACCTCCTGCTTTGGCCCAGTATTGGAATCAGATGCTACAACATCTTCCTCAGACGACTGGGGGGCAACAACCTGTCCCTACTATAGGCCAACCATATCCAGGTATACCAAATCCTATTTGGGGTACGAATGCTCAAACTCACGTCCCAGCTCAAGGTTATAATCCTCCAAGCTACTATCCTCTTCAGCCACCACCGAATCAGCCGGGGTCTTCCTATTATGGGCAGACTGCATATGGTCCTACTGGTTTGCCAACGGGGCTTCCACCCCAAAATCACCAGTACCCACAGGTGAATCGGCAGTTACCTTTTCTTGCTACTTTGGATTTTCCAGATTTGTATAGAATTCTAAATGATCCTATTCGTCACTCTCCCTAATGGTCTGCTATTCCATCTAAGCTAACATCGGACATTCTAAAGTTCGATGGAAAATCGGGAGAGGACTCGAACAGTCATGTGATGAATTTTCACCTATGGTGTTCATCCAACTCATTGAAGGATGACTCCATTCGCTTACGTCTTTTTCAACGAACCCTTACCGGTTCTGCTGCGAAGTGGTATATTGAATTTCCACGAGGTTTCTTCTCTGATTTCAACACCCTAGCTATGGATTTTCTTACACATTACCAGGTACCGATCCGTTATGATACTGGGACTGAGATTTTGACTTCTTTCAAACAGACTAAAGGCACTCATATTTTGGATCATATCCATGAGTGGTGACGACATCGACGTCTCATTAAACTTGAACTCTCCAATCAGTTACTAGCCGAATGGTTTACAAAGTCATTTGTGAATGAAATCGGTAAGGATATTTCCATGGGTGGCGTTGTTACAGAAGAGCAGGCTATAAGTCGTGCTCAATATCTTGATCTCGTTTATTCACAAACGGAAACACTTTACGATTTATTACCTGAGTTACCTCGTCCTGGAACTTCCAGCACTTCAACTACTCTAGTTGCTTCACATGCAGCTGATGGTGTGATTGGCACTACCCAAGCTCAATCGCATTCTGTTTCCATATCCAATCCTAAATCTAATTCTTCTAATGTTCCAAATGCTCCGTCTCCTGTCACTTCCACCGGTAAAACTTCTGAGGTGAACGTTGTTCAATCTACACCGACCGGTAAAAATAAATCCAAGAAAGGAAGAGGCAAGAATAAGGAGGGAAAAAATAATAATCAAAATGAGCAAACCAAAACCCCTCCTGTTGAAGATAGGGATAAGCGTAAACCACGATACCCTTTCCTTATCTGTGGTGACGATCATGACACAAAGGATTGTCCACGACATGCCGAGGTCACTAAGTTCCTTCAAGGAACCTCTAAACCATCTACACCGGCAGTCTTGTCCCAACCCTTCCCATCTCAACAACAAGATTAGTTGGTCATCCATGACCAACCATCTACTTCTACCACATCTTATGTTTTGATGTGTACTGGTGATTCCAAGCCCAACAACGTTGCACTCATGACTAGAGCCAAAGATATACCCTGTCTAAGGAGAAGGTTGACAATTCACCTCCTACTTTGGTACAACCCTCTCCACTGACTCCACCTACAAACGGTCCTCTTCATCTCGAACGATCGAGCCTTGATACAATTTTACGACCCCCTAAGGGTGTTGTTCGCAAGTCGGCTTTCAACCCTCATGCTCGTGCAACCCAGAACTACAGCATTGTGGAAGATCTAGCCCAGGCACCTTCAGCCATGTCAGCCCTTGAAGTCCTTCAGTCCTGTCCTGCACCATGGAAGCCACTGTTGAAAGCTATAGGTGGAATTGACCCTATAGACACGAATTTAATAGTCTTTGACTTGGATGATCACATTCCACGGTTACCCCCGCAACTCACGTTCTAGATACAAGTTGTTGTCTCTGACAAGAACATTTGTCGAACTGTAATTGACGAGGGTGCCTCAACGTGTGTAATGTCTTTTGCTTGTTAGAAAGCCATTGGCTCTCCTCCCTTGAACGAATCACAAAATACTTTGAAAGCCTTCAATGGCTCTGGTTTTAAGCCTTACGGTGTTCTTCCATCGTTACCTGTTACTCTAGAAGGTAAGATAGTCCAAGTTGAAGTGGAAGTTTTTGATGCTCCCCTTGATTATAATCTTCTGCTTGGTCATAGCTGGATAGATTCCATGCGTGCGGTTGTGTCAACACTTTTTCGTGTAGTAATATTTCCTCATCACGGGAAGGTTGTTACAGTTGACCAACTTTCCTTATTTAATTCCGATACCTGTACTGGAAATGTGTCATTTATAGCTAAAAACCCGCCAGGTTATGAGAATGTCGGTGTCGGCCTTTTAGAAGACTCTTCGTTAATGGGTACTTTCCCCATTCCACCACCACCTGATGTTCCACACCCGTCAGTTGCTTCTATCAACATGATCTCCGCCATACCTCATGAACTTCTCTCATCTTCTGACCCTTGGATAGTCCTTGACCTTGGAGATCACACTCGTTTTAGCGACGTCATGCCTTTAAGTCTGGTTGAGTCTACTTATCAGACCATTCAATCGAAAACACCTTCTTCCTCCTCTCTTGATGAGTTGTCTCCCGATCCTTTTCGTGTCATTTTTCCCACTGACGAGATGATCATGTCTGTCATGGAGGACACTCCTTGGGACGATGGGCATCATCGTTCCATACTCTTTCTGGAACAACACACTCTCGAGAACTACCAACGGATTTCGGCTCCGTCGACCATTGTTGTCATATCGACCGTTCCCGGCTCTACACATGATGTGTTTGCCGAAGGGAACCTCAGTAATATATCTCCCATGATTCCCATTGACATATCAGTTAAACTTGGGATAGTTGAAAATGTTCACATTGGAGCTTCGTGTTCTCCGGATGAAATCGTCACCTATACATCCCTGTTCAAAGAATTTCATGACATCTTTGCCTGGAGCTACAAAGAGATGCCTGGTATCGACCCTGATATTGTTGTTCATGAGATAAAGACATACCCCAGAGCTAAACCAGTCCGACAATGCCTTCGTCTGGTCCACCCACGTAAAGCAGCGGCTATCAAGCTTGAGGTTGAAAAACTTCTCAAATACGGTTTTATTTATCTAGTGGCTCTGAAAGAATGGGTTTTTAACCCTGTACCGATTGATAAGAAAGGTGGCAGTACTTGTGTGTGTGTTGATTATAGAGATATTAACAAAGCTTGTCCAAAAGACAAATTTCCAACCCCTTTCATCGACCAGATTGTCGATGACTGTGCCGGAAGTGAAATCTTTTCTCTCATGGATGGTTTCTCCGGCTATAATCAAATTAATATCGCTCCCGAGGACCAACATAAAACCACTTTTATTTGTCCTTGGGGTACTTTCGCCTATAGGAAACTTCCCTTCGGTCTGAAGACCACTGGCGCGACGTTTCAATGTGCTATGTCTTGTGCTTTTCACGATATAAAGCATATCGTTCAACCTTATTTGGATGATTTACCTGCTCATTCTTTACGCAGAGTCGATCACCCGACTCATCTCCGAGCAATCTTCGTTCATTGTTGGTTCTATCGCATTCGTTTAAATCCTCATAAATGCGTTTTTTGCGTAGAATCTGGCCGTCTTCTAGGTTTCATTGTTTCACGTCAAGGGATCCGGGTAGATCCTCTTAAGATTGAGGTGATTCTTAATCTCCCTCCTCCTTCTACACTGCGCCAGTTGCAAAGTTTTCAGGGGAAAGCAAACTTTCTTCGTCGTTTCATCCCTAATTACACTGAGATTACTCATGGTTTTACACGACTACTAAAGAAAGATGCAGAATTCGTCTGGGATACCATGGCCAACAATGATTTTGAGGTTTTGAAGTTGTCCCTCACACGAGCTCCGCTTCTCTTTCCTCCTGATTATAGTCGTGATTATTTTCTTTATCTTGCTGCCTCCGAGTATACTATTGGCATGGTTCTTGTCCAAGAGGATGATAAGGGCGACGGGCATGTTGTTTATTACTTGATTCAAAGTCTCACATCAACTGAAATCAAGTATCAACATGTTGAAAAACTGGCCTTGGCTGCCGTTCAAGTTGTTCAACATTTTCGGCATTATATCCTCTCGCGGAAAACTACAGTGATTTCTCATTGCAACCCTATGAAACATATTTTGACACGTCAATTGCTAGGGGGAAAGTACTCCAAATGGATTGTCACACTCCAGGAGTTTGACTTGGAATTCGATCGCACCACGTCTAAGAAATCCTTAGTTTTTGCTGAGTTGATATGTGATTTTCCTCACTCTGCCATGAAAAATGTAGCAGTAGATTCATTACCCGATGAATCTCTTTTCCTAATTAGTACTGACGATCTTTGGTATGGAGATATCATTATATATCTCGAAACCCAGACTTTCCGACCTACTTTGTCTAATAGTGAACGACGTTGTATTCGTTATCAAGCACGTCAATACATTATCCTCGGGGATACTCTTTACCGTCGGGGTATTGACTCTGTTTTTCACCGTTGTATGACTTTTGATGAAGCCGAGAAAGCTTTGAATGACTGCCATTCCGAAGCATGTGGTGGTCATATGTCTGGGTATGCTACTGCCCAGAAGATCTTACGCGCAGGTTATTTTTGGCCTTCCTTATTCAACGACTGCATTACTGGCATCCATAAATGCCATGCCTGCCAGACCTACAACCAGAAAATTCGGTCACATCCTTCTCCTCTTCATCCTGTAGTCTCAGTTGGTCCTTTTGCAAAATGGGGCATTGATTTCATGACATGTCACCCTCACTCGGTTGGGGGGCATGGTTACATCATTGTAGCTGTTGATTATCTTACAAAATGGGTCGAGGTGATGCCGACATTCGATAATACTAGAAAGACTGCAACGTTGTTTCTTTTTAACCATGTCATAGCTTGTTTTTGTGTTCCTCAAGCTATCATTACTGATCACGGTAGTCATTTTAAAATTTTTATGATGTATGAACTTACGAAAAAGTTGGGTCTTCGTCATGATAACTCAACACCCTATTATCTGCAAGCTAATGGCCAAGTTGAAGCAATCAACAAATTTCTTATAACCATGCTTCAACGAATGATAGGAATTCATAAAACAAGCTGGCACACGATGTTGTTTTCGGCATTGTGGGCATACCAAACATCTGTTAAATCCACTACGGGGTTTACACCTTTTCGATTGGTCTATGGTGTGGAAGCCATTCTTCCTATAGAATGTGAGATACCTTCTCTGAAGCTAGCTGTCGAACTCTTACCCAATACTTCTGCTGAAGAAGAACGCCTTTTGTATCTGATGCGATTAGACGAGACTCGACGTGACGCCACTATGGTAATAGAATCCCAGAAGAAATGTGTCAAGGCACAGTATGACAAGCATGTCAAGCCTCACGTTTTCTCTGAAGGTGATCTTGTTCTTCTTTATGAACATGATCGAGATGTCTTAGGAGCTGGGAAATTTGAACCAATGTGGCATGGTCCTTACATTGTTCGCCGAGTTTTGGAAAAAGGAGTGTATGAGATGGTTGATTACGATGGTATACCTTTGAGTGAACCCAAGAATGGGTTGTACTTGAAGAAGTACTATGCATAAGTCATTTGTGCACAAGTACTTGTATTTTATGTATCATATTTTGTGTGTGTTACTTTAGTTTGGTTTTGACGTTATTTGGTCTCTGCCCTTATGTGACGTTGTTTTTGATTTCCAGATTTCGGAGTCTTCGCTACCCTATATTGGCTTCACTGATGCAGCTAGCCGTAGTACTCGGAACTTAGCTTCCGCTGCGTGGGCAATCTATGCCCCAAAAAATGAACTTATATCTTTACGAGGTGTATGTCTTGGCCATGCAACCAACAACATTGCAGAGTATAACACTGTTATTGAATTATTGGTTGATGCTATCTCGCTCGGAATTCATCATTTGGTTGTGCGACTTGACTTGCAGCTTGTAGTACTACAACTAAGTAATATCTACTCTATTCGAAGTCCTACTCTGTTACGGGTATATTTGCGGATTCGCCTCTTGGAACGATATTTTGATCACATTGAATATCAACATATTCCTAGATGTCTTAATACATTAACAGATGCATTGGCTAATTATGTATTGGATAGAAATTTGAACCATTTATAAATCAAACACATTAAAATTCACACATTATAAAGTAAACCGGTAGAAGCCATTTGTATATAACGATCAAAAGAGTTTGTTTTTTACAAAAAGTTTGTCCGAAGACCAAAATATAAAAAATTGAAGCTTATAGCTTCTACAAAGTGACGTCACGGATGACGTTCACAGTAACACACTACTGCTCTAGCAACTCTACGGAGCAGTCAACCCATAGCTGTTGATACCCCTACAGTGTGACGTTGATCGCGTCGTGGAATCTCTTCCAGAGTCATATCTGGAATGTCTGCTGTCAGACCCTCTAAATTCTGTTCCACCACCTGATAGTCTTCGGAATACTATGGTACTGCTACTGCTACCTCTCCTCGTCGATGGATAGGAGAAGTGCCAGGAGGTCTATACGGTCCAACATCTATGTTATCAACAAACATTTTTGTGTTAGTCTTCGGATAAATATATAAAACCAACAACATTTGAATATGATTAAAATTCAAAAACATTTAAAAAGAGAAAATGCATGTACTTCTTACCCGGGTCACCCCACTGAGCATCCTCAGGCAGTGCTAAATCCAGATCTCCTCTGAAATCCAACCTGGCATACGCGTAGTCATCGACCATCAACATCTGGTTTTGCAACCAGTCAAAGAAAATATCGTTATATTTGACGATTGGTCCTTCCACATGCCGGGCCATGAGTCGACACCATCGCAACATCCTCGGATCCCTAGGACCCGGAAAGTCCCACTCAACCTGTAGTCTGAATACGGGGACCCTCTCGAGGAAGAAAGACACTAACAAAGATCCATATCCAAATTGTTTCAATTCACCTCGCCTGCACTTAGTCAGTTGCCTTTTGATACTGCACAGCACTGCATCAGCCCAGTTAAATACTCAGGGCTCAGTACACTTGATGGCATACTGGAAGTAGCTTTGTAATGCCATATGGGGAGTAGAACTTCCATCCATACGAGCAATCGTGAAGAGAATAGTGTGGAGGGTCAAGTCTTGTACCCCCCAGATAGCCACTTTTCCCTTTTTCCTTTCAGCCTCAGGTACACAGTATTGATTGCAGTATTCACTCATTTTTAACCCGCCACCTCTGCTACCAGTCAGACTGACATAATACCCATGCCTAGACAATCCAGTCAAGAAGTATATGTCTTCAATGTCAATGGATAATGTGTGAGCTCCTACATTGAAAACTTGCTGGTCTGGGTCCCACATATGAACTAGATACTCCAGTAATCTGACTTGGGCTCTCATGCCCCGGGATACGGAAATATTTTAAGAGCCCACAATCTCTCAATGCAGTTATGGTGGGAGGATGATTCTCGGCATTTGAATTATCCTCCTCATGTTCTCATTCCCGCCACTCAAGCACCATAATTGTTGGTCAAATACCTGTACAAGGAACATAAAGGGCGGATTAATGATTTTGTTCATGATCTAGATCTTTTTCATTGGCTAAATATTTAAAAAAAATTTGAAGTTTGCAGTTCTCGCAGGCGGCCCATTTGCACAGTGCGAACACCTTGTAGGTGGCTCAAATCTTTCCTGCGAGAATGCATCATTCTCGCAGGCCCCGTATGGGCAACATGCGAGAATTCCTACGTGCATGTAGGGTTCAAAAACCACTTGAAAATGAAAAAACTAACCAATGAAATCAAAAATTTAAACCATGAAAAGGTCAAGAATGCAGAGCTTACCGTAATGCTGCAGACGGCTCGTCAAATGATCTCTTGTAGCTCCCGAAAATCAACGCCGAATTCAGAGGGTAAAAAGAGGATTTTGGAACTCAATAGTGAAAATGTGAAATGATATGGTAAAAATGGTTATTTACTCATTTAATTTACTTTTTACTATGTCATTTTTGGGTTTTTATGTTTATCTATTGTTTAAACCTAATTACTAATATAAAAATGAGTGTAATGACTTGCAGGTGTGAAACATTGATGATACAAACAAGGATATGGACATATTTTTCTCCATTATGGTGTGATTTTAATTGTTTTTTATGGTTTTTACATAAAATCTCGAGCATTGTTTTTGTCCGTTCTTACGCTCGTAAATACAAAAGAACGTGATCGAGCATAGTTTTATCACTTT
Source organism: Picea engelmannii (assembly GCA_009831015.1). NCBI lineage: Eukaryota > Viridiplantae > Streptophyta > Pinopsida > Pinales > Pinaceae > Picea > Picea engelmannii. Next base: position 549,215 of record ML783046.1, on the reverse strand, counting down.
TTCAGGCTCAACAAGGTTATACGAAAAAGGAACCCCCCTGGAGCTCTCTTTAAGCTCTTTTCAGACTCTCTAAACATGAAAAGATCACCGAGCGACCTTGCTATCTTCACGCTCGCTAAAGTATTTGAAATATGCGTCTGGTGAGCGATAATTTCTCTCTTTTTCGGTCTCGTCCAGACTATTTTACTAAAAAGGAACTGAGAGAGTTCTCTTTTAAGTGTTTTTCCAAACTCTATAATCTTGAAAAACCTTCTAGTTTACTATCTCTAGACTCGTTAAACAAACATTGATAGACCTGTGATGGGACCGAACCACTCCTTAGGGTTCGTTAAACATACTCCGAGGGACTTGTCTGAAGGATGAGCTTATATCAACAAGCATATGTGATCCTCTTCAAGCTTGCGTAAAAATAAAGAGGTACTTGCTGGAAATGGTGGGGGAAAAATTTGGGAAAGGGATATGTTTCATCTTTGTATTGATTGGCAGTAAGTGTGGCTCTTGAACATGACACTCCCTATTCATCATTTGAAACCAGTTTGGGAAATCCATTTGTCTCTCTTCCGATTGATTACAAGGTCATTCCATGTGTCGTATTTGAGTCAATGCTACCAAATCATTGGTCGTGTCGTTCATATGTTCAAGAGAAGTCCATTTGAAACCTATATTGAGTTGGCCATCTGCAGTTATCCATTCTCTCCGTGTCGACCTTCCCTGTATCCAGTCCAATTTGCAAAATGCTCTGTTTCACTTTCATACTCTGTTACTCATTTCATGTTATTGATGGGGGATACATCAAGGCCCTCCTGTGACGAGTTTTGATCCGTCGACTTCAACTCATTATCCAGAATCAAGACTTAGAAATTATTTAGTACCTTGGAACTTGCATGCCTCAATGGCAAGTTTCCTCGCTTTTGACAGTGGGTTTACATCATTGACCCCTGATTGAAAGATTCTGTCAGATGTTCGACATCAAATCATTTATTCACACTCGATGGATTGTACTATAGTACCTTGGGAGTCATTGACATCAATGGTGATTTCCCTCGCACTTGTTAACGGTTACATCAATGACCGGTAATCAAGTGGTTTCTACCATGTTCGACTTCAACACATGTAATCACATGGTTAGTGTTAGGACCACATATTGCACCTTTTTGCCCATACTTTTTGTCATTATTATACCCTTCATCACTAGTGTTTAGACTCATAATATCACTACATCTGATCATTCCAAGGTATACAATGTCCTTTCTCATTATTATATGCTTAATCTATTTTGCATAATACTTTACATTACTTTTGGACCTAACCATTGATTAGAAGCGCATAAGTGTCCATATTTGCATAATTGTATTCAAGGCTGATGCTGAAACACAGAACTGTCTAAAGTCGTTGTTGAACCGATGCTGAAACACGGAAGCTACTACACAGTCCGAGGGTGCAGATGCTGAAACACGAAGCTGCTACACAATCTGAGGACGCATATGCCGAAACACGAAGCATCTACATAGTTCGAGGATGCAGATGCTGAAACACGGAGCTGTCACTCAGTTCAGAAGTACAGATGCTGAAACACAGAGGAGACCGCCACGTTGTTGAAACACGATCCGTGACAGTTAGCAGTCAAGGCCGACACAGTCAAGAGCGCAATTCACGCGGCTGAAACAGCCCGTGAATTGCGATGCTGAAACAACATCAGAAGCTATGTGAAGAAGCCGTTACACCAGCCGTAACAACAATGCCTCGTCCATCCCCTGCATTAGCAGTCAGTTGCGTGAGAATAGGACACCCTATGCTAATTTAGAATGAAGATCCGATTTAGTATAGGATTCAGATCTGCCTTGTAATGATTGCATCGATGGTATTTTCCCTTTAAATTCAGGGGAAATCACCATTCGGGAGACAAGTTTTTATGTATTGAAGAACTTCAGAGAAGCGGGACGTGTTTCGTACCTCCAATCTGTAATGTGATATTTCAACAGATGAATATAAAACTGCTTTGAGTATCCTCCTGTAGCTTTTCGTTCAGGGGAATCTTGT
>ML783046.1:529264-540543 GCA_009831015.1 Picea engelmannii | reverse complement strand
GTGAGGAGGTTTCTACCCCTACTAATAATTAATTCTTTTTAGATTTCTTTTAGTATTAGAATAGATTAGATTAAATTTTATGCACTAATAATCCCTGTCAAGAAATATCGTCCTACAGTCGATTTTTGCAGAATCAAAGAACAAAAGAGACCAATTCTTCAAAGAGAACAAGCTTTCACGATGCTGAAACACCGATGTGCAACACTGATTGATCCTTCACGATGCCGAAACACCGTTGTGCAGCACTGTGACTTTTCACGATGCTGAAACACCGCTGAGGAACACTGATGACTTTCTTCCCAATGCTGAAACACCTCTGTTAAGCACTTTTCATTTCTTACCATTTCCAAAAACATCCCAGCCGCCATCCTTATTCCTGAAACAATTCCATCTAGCACTTGTTTCGTTCTTCCTTCTCCCGTTGCTGAAACACCGGCAACCTTTCATCAATATTCCCCGAGATAGTGAGTGCATCAGGGAGAGCAAGTGTGCCAAACCCATTACACTACTTAATAATGATCTATGATGATGAGGAGAGTTCAGAGGCTTCCCCAATGACTCTAGTACAGATTATAGAGGAAAATGAACTCTAGAAAGCATCTTCCCCAGCCCTCGATGCTCAAGTTAAAATCCTACCACAGAGGGACCAGGAGGTCGAAAGTGTCTTAGATGATGAGCTACTCGATGCACCAAATACCCAAGTGGACAGCCCAAAGGACGAGTTAGGGTCGAGCGAACAAGAAGAAGAAATTCCACAACAAGAAATTGACATCTCAACAACCGATTATCAAGTAAGTATCGAGCCTTCCCCCGATGCATCAATTTTGGCCAGTACTTTACTTCTCGATGAGAAACAACCAGAGGACAAACTTTTAGAGCACATAGAATAGGTTCAAGAACCCAGGCTTGAACAAATATACACCATCGGGAGCCTGGGAAACATGCTTACTTAGGGAGAACAACAAATCCCCGAACTTGTGGATGAGGTGGTTGATATACAATCCATCACCTATGACCGAAAGAGGAAAGCCATCATGAAGAGAACCACCCAGAAGAGAAGGCTTACTCTGGACATCTCCATCCTCATCACCACAGAGGAAAAAATGATTAGCATGGAGAATGCCAATACGTCCGAGCTTATCGGTGGAGCAATGGCAATCACAGATGCCACCCTGGATAGAGCGAGGAAGGATGAAGAGGAGTTGGTAGCTGTGCTGAAGGAGTTAGAGAATCTATTTCATTTGGTGAAATATTATCAAGACTCCACACAGGCCATGGTGTTCTTAAGGAGCAAACTCTAGGATGCCTACAATAAATTCACAAATGAGCGACACCTTTTCACTGTAGGGATAGACGATTTCCAAGAAGACATCCTAATGGCACTGGCGACATGAAAGGATATGGAAAGATAGTATGAGAAATCACACCAAGTAGTGGAAAGGATTAATTACATCAGCACATTTTAACAGGGTTGAGACGCTGAAGAGCATGACATTTGCATACTAAGGGATAACAACATCAACCGCATAAAGAAGTCGACTGAATATTGGGTGAAAATGGCCCAAGAACCTCATGAGGAAATCCAAGAGAAATGGGCCGAGTGCGAAAGGAACTAGACCAAGATCAATTGGGTGATGAGAGACATCGACCTTCCAAATTTTAACACACCTGATGACTTTGTCGACTTTCATGACATAGTCAAACTACATGTCGAACAAGAGTCATCGTGGCTTGCGGAGATAGAAAAGGTGGCGAACATGGTGCCAAGTCAATTACAATAGTTCATGGAGAACCCGATCAAGGCTAAGAAAGTTTTACAATAGTTAAGTGCTAAAATAGTGAAGTATCAGGCACGAGCAATGAAGATAAAGGACACCCTTTCAACCTCGATCGACCATCACAGATTTCCGTACGCCAACATGTGTAGGGAACTCTTCATCAAATGGTTAGAGTATGAGAAGAGTCACCAATCAAGTGAAACCATTTGATGACTCTTAGAAGACTGAGGGATGAAAGCGCCATGTGGCAATGTTTTGTTTTACTTATCTTTCACTTTTGATAATTATTTTTAGTTAATAATATGTTATAAATCAGAGGATCGACCTGTTAGAAGAGGTTGATGGTTTTTGCAAAGACCCTCATTTTTGGATTTGTAAAGAATTATTTCGGAGCTACCTTAATTGAGAAGTCATGTTTAGGACCAGAGACAAGTATGTGTTTTTCATCAAAAACGTGTGTGATTGGATATGAAGAAGAATTATTTCTGATTTTATCTCATGAATGGATTTTGTAACAAGTAAGAGCCTCTGAATCTGTTGATAAGTTATCTAATTCAATATTTTTATAGTTCTTGTCTTTAATGATGAAAAGTAAATCGTTGTGTTAATGTCTAATCAATGATTAGAGCTAAGGAAACTGTTTTTCTTGCCATTGTTTATTACATGTATGTTCTCTTCGGATAATTGTATCTTGGAAAATGATTGGAACACCAACAAGTTAACATATTAGTACTAGGTTTTTCATAGGTGTAAGAGTTGTTGTCTGCATGCTTGAGCACGAGGGTTATCCCAAGCTCATCGTTCTTCAGTAGTTAATAATTTCCCCTTTGTTACCCAACTGGTTTATACCAGCATCTATCTTATATCTGTCCCACCTATAAGAGAAAATATAAAAAAAGAACATTTAAAACTGAAGGAGGAGCTTTCACAAGAAGACATCCTATCAATCAATACATAAAGCCCATCGATTAATTGGCTGGATCATAAGATATGGAGAACCATTCCACCATTAAACGTTGTAGGGTCTAATTGGGCCTCGATGGCAGGTTTGGTTCCTACTGCTGAGTTAAATGGATTTAGGACCCCTCAATAGAATTGGTGCTAGAAGGAGGGCATGAAGAATGAATGGCTGACAATATTTTTTATATAATATTTCACACAGCTTGTAGATTCAAAATATCCCACATGCATGGCTAGTCATTCCGAATACAACCCACACACACTAAGTACTCCTGAAATGAATGACTCACCCCAGCAAGAGGAAGAAAATATATTCCCTGAGATACCTTATGTTCTTCCTCACAAGGAGTTGAATCAGTTCAGGAGAATCACAAGAGCTTACGACTGACAAATCAGAGCACTTCCCTTAGCTCTGTTACTCCCTCATAGAAAACAAGTAAGCAGACTAGTGCTCAACACCCTCGACTAGTTTTTCGTTCACACAGTAGAAGACCTGATAGATTTTGTCCTCACTGAAATCGAACATCCTCTTAATCTAATCCCTGAAACACCAGCCAGTAACTTCTCTAAGCCCAACAATTTTTTTGACAAGGAAGGGTTTAACTCAGAATGATCAGTTTCAAGATCAGACGACATTGAAGACAAAATGATCACAATGAAGAAAGGGGAAATCCACCTCAGAATAATCAACCTTGGTTGGCCAGAGATGCTATGGCCATCCTAGGGCGAGAACATAACCTTCCCCAACATCTAGAAAAGTTACTCCCTAAATTTTACCCTGAAACCTCAGGATTGCCTGAAGACCATATCAAAAAATTCATACTAGCTATCAGAATGATGAATGTCCAACATGAAGATGTAGTATGAAGTATTTTCCCCCATATTTTTGAGAATTCAGCCTCCACATGGTATTTTAACTTACCTGTAGGGTCCATAACTAGTTGGATGAAGTTTCAAAAGGATTTTCTAGATAAATTTGCATAAGTAACCACTACAGGAGCTCTTATGGACGAGTTGTTCGCTTCCAAAATGAGTTAAAAGGAGAAGGTTAAAGAATTTAATCAATGGTTCACCATTATCCTAAACAAATTCCAACCCAAAGCTAAACCCATCCAGGAGTTGCAAATCGAAGTGTATGTTGATGCTCTCCCAACTTCTATTTCCATGTTTGTGAAGAGGGTTGTAAACTCAACCTTAGTTGAGAATTTTGAAGAAGCCAAAACAATATAATTCCAAATGGAGGGATGTAAAGAAGGCCAGGTCTCATTAGTTATGAAGGAAGTTCAACCTCCTCCCAAGAGAGGACTCCTGTTGACTAGACCCCCAGGGAAACAAACAGAACAAGGTCCTGAAAAGGGAAGTTGAGACATAGAATACCTACAACGCATGGTTAATAAGTTGTCGAACGAAATCATAGACATGAAAAGAAATGAAGGGGAAGGAAACCAATGCGAGAGGCCCTATAAACCCTTTTTTAAAATAAATTCACCTTGCAAAGAAATTGAACCTCCCCAGCCAACTTGAACATGGATATGGGAAATGTAGCATCCAAATCGTTCTATACATATCACCAAGAGAAACATTATGAAAGAGACTTCCCACAATGGGTGCATGCCATGAATTTGATGGCCAACTGATTTCTAGACTAGGTTTCCCTTACTAAAAAATCAAGCGGCTCAACTATGAATATTGTTGACCATGAAGAAGTTGATCCACCAGAAGAAACAACCATGCTGATATGGGACCCTGACCTACCAATGCCTTTCGATGACCTATTTGAGGTTCAAGAACCACCCACAAAGGTATTGGCTATGCAAACACGAAGTAGGGGTCAACCTGTCTCAAATGACCTTACTGCAACCCAAAACTTGGGAGGAAAACCAGCTCCCGATCACCCGAAACCACCTTTTGTCCCCCAAATAAATTCTATAAACATACATACACGAGAATTGCCCAAGCTAGACTACAACATAGTAGAAGATTTGAAAAGGTTGAAGGCAAATATATCAGTCATGAACATGTGTAGAATCCCTCAGCAAAAGGAATTTATGTTACAAACATTGAATTCAGTAGAAAATCCTACAACAAGCACTGACCAAGGACAAAATCCAGTCCTCTTGGATCTAATAAATAAACCAACTGTGAACGCCTACTCTAAAGATAAAAAGGAAAATCCTTTTGTCCCACCGTTCCTTTTGACATTTGAATTCTTCAACAGAAACCTCTATAATTGTCTGGTTGACTCAGGAGCATCCTCTAATGTTATGCCATTGTCTATATGCAAGAAATTAAACACAGTCCCTCTCAAAAGTGATAAACATGTGATACAACTAGACAAAACCCAGGTGAAGGTTATGGGAGTGCTCAAATATGTAATGATCAGAATGGCGACACACCCTAAATTTGTTCAAGTAATTGACATCATTGTAGTAGATATCCCATAAGCTTATGGATTGCTACTAAGTTGAGATTGGTCGAAGAAGTTAAACAAATACTTTAGTACAGACTGGGCTCACCTTTGGATGCCATTAAAGGGACACACAAATATGATCAGGATGGATAGGGAAATATATCTAAAACATATTGTCACTGACCTAGAAACCCTTAATGAACCATCATCGACATATTTCCCTATGCTAGGAAATTATTCCTATGACTCTGATTTCAGGAATTTCTCTCCCCTCTCATACAAGGTTCCTCTTACTCAAAACTCCGAAATGAGTTTTCAATAAAATTTGCCAACGACGATGGAGGAAACCCTCTTCTGTCAGGAATCAATGTTAGAAACCATGAAACAGATAGGAGGAAAGCAGGGAAGTGGTAAAAAAAAGGAAGCTCGTGTTTTTTGCTCACAAATTTTTACCTTATACTTTGATGGATATAAATTGCAAGAAGGGCTAGGGGCAGGGTGCATCCTCATTGATCCAAAAGGTAAACAAAATTTCTTGCCATGTAGAGTAGAATTTGAATGCACAAACAACACCACTGAGAATGAAGCTCTAGTACAAGGGCTAAAGAAATCCATAGACTTAAACGTTAAATAATTAAAGGTTTTTGGAGATTCTGAAATCATCGTTAGACAAGTAAGGAACACTATACATTGCAACCCTCCCCACCTGAGAAATTACCAACATGAAGTGCACAGACTAATAGAACATTTTGAAGCCTTCAATATTACATTGATCCCCCAAAAAAAGAACACTTTCGTTGATTCTCTGGCTACTGCTGCCTCAAGGATATCACCTCTAGAAGACTATGAAGCTTCTCGATTCACTGTGGAGCTACTCTACAAACCATCGGTACCCAAAAATATTTCTAATTGGAAGGTATTTGAAGTAGATGAATAGATCATAAATGTTTTGACCAATCAGGATAATTTTAAAGACTTGGCTATTGACGATGATGTATTTAAGGAGAAATTAGCAGAAATTAATCCTGATACAGATCAATTAACTGAGAAACCAAGGTCTCACATGATACCGAAAGGGGTAGCCAATTTAGAAAACCTTTTTGACTTAAGGGAAATATTCAAAGGGTCAATAAACACAAATACAAGGATTTATTGTCATTTGTATGAAACTATAAATCTAGGAACCCCAGAAATGCCCAAGAATATAAATCTCGGCAAGACAGTATTTAAAGGGGAAGGGAAGGCCTATCTCAAACTTTTCAGAAAATATCAATATGTCTTTGCATGGTCCTACCGAGATCTGAAAACTTATGATACTCACATCATTCAAGACACAATCCTATTAAATCCTGGAGTGAAGCCCTTCCAACAAAAGCTCCAAAAGTACCACCCATCCCTGGAGCCTCTCATGTGTCAGGAGTTAAAGAAATTACTAGATGCTAAAATTATCTTCTAGGTTAGACACTCTGCATGGGTAGAAAATTTGGTTCCTGTGAGGAAAACATCTGGGGAGATCCGCCTATGTGTAGATTTCAGAAACCTCAACAAAGCTTTAGAAAATGACAACTACCTAGTCCCACCAATGGAGAAACTCTTGCAGACCATGTCTGGCTCTGAGATTTTCTCCCTACTGGACGGTTTTTCAGGTTACAACCAAGTTCTAGTTTCAGAGGAATATCGCTTGAAAACTACCTTCCGAACCAAGTGGGGAACCTTTTCTTATAAACGCATGCCCTTTGGGTTAATTAATGCAAGGCAAACCTTGCAAAGGGCCATGGATGTAGCATTTTGGGGACTAATAAAAAAATATAGTATTTTATTTGCACGACGTGACTGTGTATTCAAAGAACAGAGAAGACCACATCCAACACTTAACCCATATTTTCGAAAGGTTTTGGAAATACGGTATATCCTTAAACCCTAAGAAAACTATCTTTGGTGTTGAGGAAGGTAAATTGTTAGGTCATATTATATCTCAAGTAGGAATTCACATAGACCCAGAGTGAATTAGGGATATAGCTCAGCTTCCATTACCCCACAACAAAAATCCTATGCAATCCTTCTTTGGGAAAATCAATTTTGTGAGGAAATTCACCCTCGATTTCGCCGAAACTATCAAACCCCTACAAAAAATGATCTGCAAAGATGTTGAATTTAAGTGGGATGATGAACGAAAAATTTCTTTCAGCAATATTAAGGCGGCAATATCTCAAGCTCCAATGTTGTGAAGTCCCGCCTTTAGTAAATATATCTTCCTCTACACTTTTGCGTCCGACTAATCGTTAGCTGCAGTATTGACCCAGAAGGATGATGAAAACAATGAAACCCCTGTCTCATTTATGAGCACTAATCTTCAAGGGGCCGAACTAAATTACCCTGCTATAGATAAGTAGGCTTATGTAGTATACAAGGCAGTGAAACACTTCAAATCTTACATCCTAAAGAACCATACCAAAGTCATCGTGCCTCACCCTGCAGTCTGATCCCTATTCACTCAAAAAGATATGGGGGAAAGAAGAGGAAATTGGATGGCAGTAGTCCAAGAGTTTGATCTAGATATAAAACCCGCTAAACTGGTTAAGGGACAAGGATTATGCAAACTGGCAACTGAATCCCAGGACCAAATAAATGAAGACCTCGGATGGGAGAATGAATTGGAATTATGGTGTGGTGAAGCTTCATACGTCTCCCCAAGGCAAGAGTCTTGGTATGAGAAACTGACTTATCTCCTACATCATGGGAATTTCCCAGAAAACGTAAATCCCAGGGAAACGAGAGCCCTCAGGTTAAAATCAACACAATATCCCCTCATAAATTCGGTGCTCTTCTATGTTAATTATGATGGGGTACTTTTAATATCTCTTGAACGCGAAGATGCAGACAAGGTTCTAAAGGAGCTCCATGATGGTCCTGTAGGTGGAAATTTCACAGGTGACACCACTGTGCACAAAATACTGAGAGCTGGATATTATTGTCCTACTCTATTCAGGATGCTCACACATATAGTAGAAATTGTAAAACTTGTCAAATAAGCGCGGGGAAGGAAAAGAGAGCAGTCGTCCCACTCCAACCTATGGTCATTTCCAGGCCATTCGAGCAATGGGGGTTATATATCATAGGATAAATTACACCGAGTTCTTCAAAACAACATAGATACATACTGATTGCCACAAACTATTTCACAAAATGGGCAGAGAACATCCCTCTGACTCATGTAAATGAAAATGTGGTGATCCAATTCATAGAACAACAGCTGATTACAAGGTTCAATATGTCGTCCTTCCTTGTTTACGATAACATGGCTTACTTTTCCTCCACCCTATTAACATATTTTTCTCTAGACAAATGAATCATAATCATATACTCTGCAAACTAGTATCCATAGGGAAACGAAGTGGCAGAATCAACCAATATAACCTAGTGAGGATATTAAAGAAAACAGTTGCAGACAACCAAAGGAATTGGCATATTTCACTTCATAATTCCTTATGGGATGATAGAGTAACACCCAAGGAAGCTTTAGGGAATTCCCCATACTTTCTAGTATACAAACAGGAAGCCATTCTCCCAAACGAGCTATATCTTCCATCTCTTCAGCTTGCTTAGGATTCTAGGGGACAACCCTTATCAGTTATACAACAAAGAATTGATACCCTCCTCATGCTATAAGAAGAGAGGGAGAAACAAAAATCGAAGTTCATATCTCATCAACAGATAGTTAAAAGGTGATTTGATAAGCATAAGGCCAAAGAGAATAATTTTGAAGTAGGAGACTTAGTCCTAAGATGGGATAGAGCAAATGAGCCGAAGGGAATACATTCAAAGTTTCAAAATTTATGGCTCAGACCCTTTTAGGTAGCCGAGAAAATTGGGGTAGGAACGTATCGGTTGAAAAATCTGAGGGGGGGACCTGACACTCTCCTGGTGAATGTCCAAGCCCTAAAACAATATTTTCATTAAAAATAAAAAATAAAAAAATTGTGTGTGTGTTTTCATGATGTTTTGTTTTTAGGTAGGTTGATTGCGGAGTGTATTTTGTTTATGTTTCTTTCTATACTACTTCTATGCTTCTGAATATTGTGTTTAGAAAAAAATTGGTTTACTTCAATTCATGTGATATGACGAACTTTGTGCCTAACCCATCGCTTACATACAACACAAGAAGCGTTGGGAGACCTCCGATTATTTTAAAGGGTTTTCTATCTAACCTTTGTAGATGAAAAACCTTGGAAAAGTGATGAAGTGTCTACTTGGTGGTATGGTAAAACCTTAAGGGAAAGGTGGTAAGCTGGAAAGGACTACATGTACCTCAAGACAGAGCTAGCAAAAAAAAATTCACCTTAACCATCTCATTTTTCAAATAACAGATGTCCTTCTCTCCCACTCGCCTAGGGCATTCTACCAAAATAAAATCAATTATATCAAATGAGTGCAAAGTAGGAGAGAGTATGCATATAACTCCATCGAGGCTACGGACGCTTGCTAGTAGTGGAGCAAGGTCTGTGACGTCGGGGTGACTCTACCAGGGCTATGGATGGTCGCTGGCAGCAGAGCAACACCATAGCAAGTTAATGATGATAACTAAAAGGCTTGGTTCCTATGAATGCTTTACTCAGATCTTGTTAAAGAGGGCATGATTTAGGGTTACAGGAAACAAAGGTGGAATAAAGGTTGAAACCCCACAAGAAGACCCGGATGCACCAACCAGGGAATTTCAAATGAAAAGATAAAAGAGGCTCTGATGAAAAACCAGTTAAGTTCTTAACCAACTTTTGCATCAAATGAGCCCAAGGTAGGAACACAGATTCTTCTTTCGCCTAGTAAGTTGCCATTTTTTGAGCACTCAATACACCCTAAAAATCCTTTATCAATTTTTTACTTTTTTGGGTACCACTTGATCCTCTGCATTGTCTGATTCAATTTCATTTTGGGAAATGTTTTGTCTTTGTTTATTTTCATTACTCTAATCACTTATTCAAGTTTGCTTGAACTTATGAAACCCCATGAATAAAATATCTTAACACCTAAATAAATAATCGACAGCTAAACACTTCACCCAGCATGCCCAGGATCGGTATCAGAAGGAATTCAAAGAAGAAAAAGAAACCACCCTAAAAACCATAGTCATCGAGCACCAAAATCCATCAACATCAGCAGAAGGAAGTTTTGGTTTGTGTTAAGTTTTCGCATAAATATATCATAGACAGTCGATTCCCCTTCGGCATCAACAAAATACAGGGAGGATAGATGTTAACGAAGAACAAAAATATATCGTCGATAGTCGATGCCCGACGCTCTTTATCGGAATAGGGGAAAACCCAGAAGGATTACAAAAAACAATCTGACCATGATAAAAGTTACCCTCGATCGTCGATCCCTGATGCATTTTCGGCATCAGATCTGTTGTGTTTGTTTCGTCACTTGGGTGAGAAAAACAAGGAAACTTATGAGTCTAGTTGGCCCTGGTAGACAAGACAGAGGTTAGTGCATGATTTAGATAATCCAAGCACATGAAATAAACAATCAAATAAACTAAAAATAACTAAGGAAATAAAACTAGAATGCGTAAGAAAATTTGAACCAAAATCAATCAACCAAATGACCAATATTATGCCACCAATGGATAACTATATTAGTTGGCAAAACACCATAGAGAAAGGAGGACTTATGGATCCCCTCTTCTTCCTTGGGAGGGCTCTTGAGTTCCCTATTGGAGAGATATTCTTACAATGATAAACAAGAAAGAAAATGGTGAAGAAATCCAAGCCTATCCCCTCAAGAGGTGAGTGGAATGGCCTATTGGAATGTCGTTATAATGCTCCAAGGATAAAAGAGGATTCTCAAGGGAGGATTGAGGCAGCATAACAATACTATATAAATCTTAAATTCTTAGAGCACCTGTTATGTACCTATACCAGATCTACAAATATACTTCAATAATACCAAGAATAAACCATAAACCATTCACCATAACATGAACACAAGAAGCAGAGAAAACCCTTGAGGTAGGGTAACACCATATATTAATCCTTATGGAAGGATAAAACTCCTCAAGCAATCCTTGCTTGTACAATCACAATATTCTTCACTATGTTTCATTACATTGCCTAGACTTCTTTATATAGCTCTCC
>ML783046.1:513142-527362 GCA_009831015.1 Picea engelmannii | reverse complement strand
TTTATTAATATAGTGGACCTAGTCCACCTTACATTGAATGACCACATTCTCATATATTAAATGACTTCCACTAATAACACATAACTACATTCCCATTGGGTACCTCCCTAGGTACCCCATATTACCTCCATAGGTATACCACAGCACCCATGGCCTCCATTTATAGAATTTCTTCAAGGCATTATTCAACTGGTTCTTGGTGTGAACAAGGGGCCCTTCAGGGCACCCTTTGGTCCTTGACCAGGCCCCCATTCAGATTCAGCTCATATATGAGCCTCAAATCAAGTTGGGAGCTGGTCCATAAGTGGTTGAGGGGCCGACAAGAACCATAAATGTGTCATTCATAGGAGTGCGTGGATTTTCTCTTACACAGTCACGGATATGGTGCATTATGCGCTCTACGGGCTTCTTTAGCCTGTGCACTGTGCACGCGCTTTCTTTAGTGAGTTGGTGCATGTCAATTTTTGTTCAGTTGTATAGTATTTGCCTCTTGGAAATGCATTTTTGGTGTTGTAGGTAAATTAATAGGTGTTTGGAACTATTGTATTTCTGTAACCATTTGCATGCAATGTTGCAGATGAAATTTCAGTGATAACAGATGCCCCCTGATGTGTGAGGTTAGGAGCATACGTATAGCTGAAATAGATCAATGTTTATTCTACTGATAGTAGCATTGTAATGAAGAGTGCTGATAAGAAATGCAAGAGAGATCCTATCGGAGGGAGAGGGGAAACCGTTGGACCCAAATTTGTCTCTAGGGAGAAAAAAGAAAAGGTGTATACAAATGAGGCGGGCATGCCCCATGCTCGTGTCATGTAACTCAAAAAATGTAAGACAGTAATTGAAGTTGTATGATGATGTAGATAACTGAAACGCCCTCCGGGGTGGTTTGATAATGGCAGATGACAATTTTGATGGTGAACATACTCTGAAAAAGTGGCAAGGATGCTTGTAAGAAGTGTCGATGATTCGTAGGCATTGATAGCCTAACAAATTCATAGGTCTTCGACTGGTGTAAAAAAACTGCAATATTCGCATAGTAAGACCCATCGTAACATGAAATTTTGTTGAAGTCAAATGTTATGGGGGTCAACGACATTAGAGAGAAATGATGGTTCTCTATGTGTCGTATGAGACTCCTCATTGTAAAGGTAATGAGACTCAAGATATTGTCACCCTTCTGGAAACTGTGTTGTTCTCAAAAGAAAGGGAGACATGACTCCAAGAAGCAAAGGGATTCATGCAATCCACTAGATGGGATCAGGAACTAATAGGGAACATGAACGAAGTCAAGATGCGGTGAGACTCAAGACTTCCCTTGGTTGGGGGTATGTTTGAAGGATGATTGGCAGCAACCATGAAACTATATCTAGCGTCAAGGGGACAACTAGACATGGGGTTAAATTATGCCAGAGGCATGACAAAGTGGACAAACTCAGAGATCAGGGGTACATGGACTATGGGATACTCGAGGTTTATGGACGATGTCAACATGAGTAGAGGATAGTGATGTCCCAACCAAGGGCGACATGGGTTGCTTTGCCAAAAAAAATAAGGTCGTCAAGGGTGACAAGAAAAAGCTAAGTAAATGATGGAACGAAAGGCTTTTTACAATTACCAAATAAATAAAGAATAATTTGGGATGAGTGTATAGATACAGAAATGGGTACCCTAGTGCAACATGGCTTAGCCTGTGAGGGTGCAAGTTGCATGGAGAAATGGTGGAAGGTGGGGGCCCCATGGGTAGGTTTCTATATGAGGTAAATGAATGGAGGGAAATATGCAGATGGGAAAACTGATTGTGGATGAAATGAAGGGTTAATGATATTGCGGAGGTGCATTCAAAAATAGAACAGTGATGAGGTAACCTGGGATTCCATTGGGAAAGTTAAAAAAATAATAAGAAGGAGTATGTGGTTAATTCTCAGAAATGTGTAAGACTTATCGGAACTCCCATCCCTAGGGGGTGAAAGTAGCATGAGTGTCAAAGTGATAAGGGGGAATATAAATGGGACAACTCATGTGGGGGAGAGTGCTACCGGGTGACAGTACCAAAATGCATTGAAGGTGACAGTACTGTAGAGTCGAATGTAGGGACACTAAAGGCAAATGTCAGAGGGTGTGACTGGGAGATGCAATTGATATTAAGAGGGAATGATTACATGCTAGTGTCAATCAGATACTTGAAGGGGCTACGCTAGTTTGTGATGACCAAATACCTGCACACATTAAAACCAAATACTCGACGTGAACAATATCTGAAGATAAATAACATATAACAATTATTTGATAAATTTGAACATGAGCATGTGTACTTGGACATGATGTGAGAAAAATGTTTCCCTAGTGACGAGTGTTGATGGTGACTCGACGAATGTGACTGTGTAGGCAGTGAGACCCTAATCCCATGGATGAAGACAGATTGGGAAACAAAGACCCTGAGCTCCTATAACTGAGTGTGGAAGTTTGGAAAAAGGGACTATATGTGGTTGTGGGGCCCACAATGCCACCTCATTTGTACCCGTTGCTATAGTGAGTTGACGAGAGTGTTTGGAGTAGTTTTGAATATTATGAGATTTTGATCCAACCAATCTAGGATTTGTGAGAGTCAGGTTAGTGCTCCCATCCTCCTGCACAGTAGATAGTTTCTATTTTTTGGGTAGGGGTCGTACGAATGGTCGTACTAGGGTATTTTTAGGAGTGGGCCCACTAATGCACCGAGGAAAGAGTGATATCCACGTAGAGATGTGTGGGTATAATTCCTTCTCTCGCGCATGACGTGCGGTTGTGCTGGACACAGCCGCACTTGGGGGCACGTGGGTGGGAAAAACATGTGCGCATGTGATGCGCGCCTGTTGGATCTACAACTCTGCATCTATGCGCAACTGTGTAGAGAACATGTGTGCATGAGTGCGCACCTATGGGTGTGACATCTGCACATTGATGCACATTTGTTTCTCCGATAGCTATGCATTAATGCACAACTGTGTGAAGATTAGGCACGCATATGTGCGCGCCTATGGGGGTGATAATCACGTACTTGGGGAAAAGATAAAGGGTTTTTTGAAAACTTGAATTTTTGAATATTTTTGATAAATGATGAGTGTTGACCAAGGGTTTCTATGTGAATGCACATGATCAGGTTATCATGCCAGTCCACTGGACGAAGCAGGACTGGGAGCGCCTCCAAGAGGCAGTGAGAGAGGAGTCAGGCGTTAGAGACTCTTGGCAGCCTGTGGGATGCTCAGGTTATTTGACTACCCATTGATATGGCCATAGGAGTACCTGCTTCAGTATCTGATATCGATGTGGAGCATGGATCTAGAGTGCTTTGTTGTGTGGGGGAAACAACTAACATTCTCAGTTGTTGAGGATGTGTATTTTTTGATGGGGCTCCCCTTTCAGGGAATGGCCCTGCCTAATGACCCCCAGTTGCCAAGGGATGTTCATTTGATAGAATTGGTACAGGATTATTGTAGGGGGCCGAACCTGATGTCAAGTTCGGCCGTCCGTATTGACGCGATGGATGTGCTCTTGCATCATTGCATCGTGGCTATGATTGTGAGGATCTATGGATCCTTAGCTACACAATGGATCAGTGGTGGTTAGTTGAGGATTATGCAGAGGGTCCTAGATGGGGACTTGTTCGCCTAGGGCTTGATGCTACATGCCAAGATGATAGGGCAGATACACCGGTGTCAAGCCACCGACTCCAGTGTTTTTTCGTTTGGATCTATCCTTGTGGCATGGTTTTTGGAGAGGGTGCCCATGTTTCACCCTAGGGTGTTGCTATCGCCTGTAGGGATGCAGAAGCCATGATTGATGTGGTGGGCTCAGATTTTGGTATGGAACGGAGGGGGAGAGGGTGGCCACTATTTTACAGCCACGTTGGCACATGTGTGGCACCACATGCCATATATTATACTGTGATTCCCATATGGTGGGATGGATTTTCGGCATGACCCAGACATGGTGTTTCCTCCTGGAGAGGTTTGGGACCAGAGAGGTACATTTTTTCATTTATGTTTTTGTGATTTTGATAGCATAGCATATGTTTATATGTATATGGATGCTGACTCTATCTTATTTTTTGTGTTTTCATATGTGGGGCCATGAGGCGGAGAGGTGAATATGGTTGGGGAGACAGTGTGCCAAGGACCAATGAGACCTCCAAGGGTGGGAGAGTGAAATCAGAGGGATAAGGTTGGTGTGAGGCTAGCAGATGAGGCGATGACTAGACAGAGACGCCGATTCGATGATCCAGGTGTGGGGCCATTGCGTTCTCCATAAGTGGAGTCCGACGGGGGGATATATGATCTCCGATGCTGGTTGGAGGTGGTGTTGCAGGGTGTGTTGGAGGGCATGAGGTCCCTGCAGAGTGGCGGACCCGAATCCACAGAGAAGTTTTAGCAGGGGAAATGATGACTGGGTGACTCCCCCTTGGACCTCTAGGATCCCCAACTAGTGGGGCACCTCCGAATGACAGAGGACCTGGTGGGGGAGCTCTAGGGGAACCATGAGTGTTGGTTATGTATTTTTGTATTTATATAGGCCTACAAGCCCATTTTGTATAGGGTAGTTTGACACCCATTTTGTATAGGGTAGGGTATACCCATTTTGTACCTATATGGGTGAGGGGGCTCACTTACCTACGGGCGATGTACATGTTGTACTTTTTTTTTTGTAAACATTTATGACACTTTGATCGAGATATAAATATGGATATACATGTTTGGGAGCTCTTTGATGTTTACATGTGTTTATACTTTTGTGATGTTTTATGATGTCTATCTATATGTTGTGACCGATGTTTGATGAGTTATGTATATTTAGTTATGTCTTGATGTGATAAATTCCAATCTAATATTGTGTTAGCCATGTTATCTTCTATTTGATTAAATTTTCTTGGAATATGTGTAAATGTAATTGAATCAAAGTTTCGAGATAATAGTCTAGCTTGCAAGTATTTGTGAAAGAGGCAAGGATCGCGGACACGGTATACATTGTTGAGTTGCAGGACAAAAAGCTGGGATTCAAATAAGATGCTAACGTGACAAATGTTGCGGTGACTGGCCTCAGTGAGGAGACCAATAGCGACGGTGTATTATTCTTGGTTGTTGGTGGTTGAGACCAAACATATGTTGTTGGAATGGAGCAGTTCATGTGAGGGGGTGTAGAGGGCCCAAGCGGTCCAAGCGAGATTCTGTGTCCAGAATCTAGCTCCGTTAGCATAACCGATGTATTAGGCCGATGGAGGATGAATCTGTCAATAACACAGATGGTAGATCAGACATGAGAAGTGGAGTAAAAAAAAAGAAGACTAAAAACTCTACAAATGTGTACAAAGAAAAAGCCTAGTGTAGAATGACTATGCTCAGGCGTAAAACTTCTTTAAGTACAACCTATTGATGGGTTCTTTGAGAGGATAGCCTTCTAGAGATGCCAGGATGTATGCACCTTTAGTGAGGCAGTGTTGGACAATGTAGGGTCCATGCCATAATGACTCGAATTTCCCATGGCCGAGAGTATCGTGAGCGATATCGTAGGCAAGGATGAGATCTCCTTCGTTAAATGAGCGAAGGTTGAGATGGAGGTCAAAGGTGGCCTTGGACTATTTTTTAGCTACCTCATTGTTATGTAAATAAGACTGACAATATTCATTCAGTGACTCTAAGTTCAACAATCGCTACTCCATTGGAGCAGTTTTAGGTAATAGCTCGATGGCGGTGTGAAACGTGGGAATTTCACACTCGATGGGGAGGGTGGCTTCGATCCCATGGATGAGATGAAACGGTGTAAAACCAGTGGCAGTTTTGACTGCTGTGCGATAATCCCATAATGATGAAAACAACATATGATGGTAGTTGGTCTTATGTTTGTTGATCGTGCATTGCAACATGGTTTTGAAGACTTTGTTAACAGCCCCGACCTATCTGTTGGATTGAGGGTAGTATGGGGAGGAAAAATCATGGGGTCACATCGTTTGACAATGTGGATGTAGTCATGAAACAATGTGGGACAAAATTATCCTGCTTGAATGATTTTTTGGGTGGTGAACATACCTGAGAGGGGTCCACCACAAGCGCCACTATGGAAATCATTCAAAACTCTATCAACTTCATCGATGGTCAAATATTGATGAAGTATGGTGTCGACCCCACATCAATACAAAATGTTACTAATGAGGAGGTACCGAGGGGCCTAATGGTGAATGTCCTGACGATCATCTTGAGAGATATGAGACCCTAAATTCTCTATTCAAAGGTAGATGAAAAGGTCTCCATACCAGGGGTCATCCGAGGGGATGTAGAAGAGGTGTTCATCGGGAAAAATATGTATTGACGGGTGAAATTTTAGCGTCTAAGGGAAACATCGTGATTATTTTGGCGAGGACAAGTGATTTCTTTCTTTTGGAGGTTGAAAACTCTAGGTTGTATTCCTGAAGGATGATGATCCATCCAACAAATTTGCCATTAATCTGTCATCGACTAAGAAATTACTACATGGGGTTGGAATCTTCCATGACTTTGGTAGTGTCAAGTAGGATATAGTGACGTGGTTTCTGTAATGTGAGGACAACTGTGAGGGCTAGTTTCTCCTCATGATTGTATTTCAGAGGTGGTCCTGAAATATTTTTACTGATGTATTAAATAACATGCTCGATGTAGTAAATAACATGCTCATGGCTATCATCCACTAGTTGGACGAGAACTCCTGCTACTGAAACGACTGAGGCCGACAAGTAGAGGATGTGATAGCAATCATAGTTGGGAGGAATAATCAAAGGGGTGTTGGATAGTGCCATTTCTAAATCATCAAAAGAAGTTTGGGCATGTTCATCCAATAGAAATGGGATATCATGATGTAGTAAGCGAAGGAAACCATATGTGCAGGTGGCATAATCTAGGACAAAGCATTGTAAAAGGTTGGCTTTGCCTTGCAGGCTATGTAATTGGCACAAATTACTAGGTGGTGGAATTTCTTTGATAGCTTGGACCTTGAGGGGGTCCACTATGATGCCATGTTGGGAGACGATGAACCCAATGAGGCGTTCAAAGGTGATGCAAAATACACACTTGAGGGTGTTCAAGCAGATATTGTATTGGCGATATCGTTGAAAGACGACTCGTAAGTCGTCTAGATGTTGAGTTCGTTTCTTGGATCGAGTAGTGAGGTCATCCAAGTAAGTGAGAATGATGCAAGCAAGATCATGGAAAACATAAGTCATGGCCCATTGGAACATAGCACCTGCGTTGTTTTGTCCAAAAGGCATGACACGATAAGAAAAAGTACCCCATGGGGTGGTAAATGCAGTTTTATACTAATCCGATGGATGGATTTGAATTTGACTGTAGCTGGAGAACCCATCCATAAAGGACAAGGCCTCATGGTCAACACCGTCATTGATAATTTGGTCGATGAAAGGGGTTGGGAAGTTGTCTTTGGGACAAGCATGATTGAGATCGCGGAAGTTGGTTCAGCCACAAATAGTTCCCTATTTTTTGTTAATGGGGACGAAGTTGGAGAACCATGAGGTATACGCGATGGGGTATATGAACCCGACAACACGTAAATTGTCAATTTTGGCTTTTGATAGCCACGGATTTAGATGAGTGAAGTGGTTGTTTCTTTTGACGGATTGGGGCGACATCGGGCCATGTGTTGATACGATGTTCGACTATAGAAGGATCAAGGCCGAGAATCTCTGTATATGAACAAGCAAAAATATCCTGGTATTTCGGAAAGAGAGATTTGTAAGTTGTGAGTTCCTTAGGGGAGCATGCAGCGGCAATGGTGATTTTGTATATGATTCCTAGTTTGATGGAAATGTCGATTTTGACAATGGGGAAAATATGGGCCATGTTGCCTTCTTCAAAAGCATCGGGGGCAGGGATAGGGTTATTGAACCAATCTATATGCCCCGATGGAATGAAATCCTTGGTTTCAATTGCACATATGGAGGCTTGGATAGGAGGGTCAAAGGATTCCTGTGAGAGAAAAAGAGGTATGTGGTGGACTGCATTCCATGGGCAATCGGGGGTAGTGAGTTCTTCCACAATATCTTCGTCGAAGTGGAAAATGCGAGAATATAGAGGATCCGTGGAGGTAACATTGGTGACTTTCATCGTGTGATTGTCCTCGAGTGGTGATGACATAGAGGGGGTATCACAACTATGGTGCAATGGATCGCTTGTTATAAACCAAATGTTCAAACACCGTGGGTTGTAAACTATGGTAGGGTCTAAGATTTCCTGCGAGAAATGAATCAGAGAATTGGGAGGATTTGGGGGAATATCCTCAGACAATCTATTCATGAACCATGGAGGGGTGGGAAGTGACTTAGGTTCATGGGAGGTGATGTCAAGATTATCTAGAGAAGGGATAGGGAGATTCACTTGCAGTACATGAGGTGAGGTGGTTGAATGAATTTGAATAAGGGTTATTTGATGATGCCTATATTCAATGATCAAAGGACACTGGTAGGTGAAATGAGCAAGTGAGTCACAAAGAGAGAAAGGGAATCTCATCTATTCAGGGATGAGGTCGAGACATATTGGATGTTAGCATCTACCGAAACTGAGGTAGTGCAGATCAATGATGAGTGTAGTGGTCGTACTCTGAACATATGGCACACGCGAATTTGGTTTGTTATCCCCGATATCTAGGGATAACTAGTAGATCATGTCTCGAGGCCCACATGTCCTAGACATGAAGTACTGAGAGCAGGATTGACCTGAGCATGGCCCTGGAGGGCCCATCCTTCTTCTTTTTCGTCAGAATTGTCCTGTCAGCAGCAACAACTTCCATCACCATCGGCTTGGACTTGCATTAGAGAGGACTCTTGTTCCATGAGGTAATTGGTCCAAGCTATCATGGTATGTGTCATTTTTTATCATTATAACCTTCTTATATATGCATTAGGTTCCTTTCATTTCTGATGACTGCTTGGATCTTACACTAATCCACTTGACCATTGTTGGGGTGATTGATGGGGTGATTTAGCAAGCTTGTATTCATGGGTTTTGGTTAGCCACCAAAGGGGATTTGCAGAGCCATCATTTTGCTCCCACCATTCTATCATTTTTTCATCTTATCTCCCACACATCTATCCCATTCCCTTAGTCCGACCATTAGGATGACCTTTTGAGGGTTACACTTTGTCTTGTGGGAAGAAGGGGCTAAAGGCCCAGGGGGTAAAAGCAGCTGGTAAAAGATAAAATCCATAAGAAATGAAACCTAGAGATGCTTCACCCAGTGGATCCTCGAGAAGGCAATAAAAGGCCTCTCGATAAGAAACTAAAGGCACCCTAAGAAAAATAATAAAAAAAAAACAAGACCTAACCAAGAGGATGGGAGGTCTCATCATGAGCCGACCCATTATGTTCATAGGTATCTAGCAGTATGACATTGCCATTATCTGGTCACCACACCAGGGCAGTGACCTTTGGTTGCATGGCCAAGGGAAAGGGGGTCTCATCACGAGCCAGCCTTATCATCTCTACGAAGACACCAGTGGGTAACATTGTCAGCTCTGGTGACCATGCCAAGGCAGTGTCCTCTGGTCAGACCTTGAAGTAAAAAAGAAAGGAAAGCAATAAATGAAAAATAAAGGCAATAAAGGGCTTGGAAAAATGCATCCATGACGGGTACAACTCACCTCCTACAAAGGCACCCACAGACAACACCTGCCCTTGGTCTTACTGTCAATGGACATCCCTAGACCATATCACCTCATAAAACATGGCTTGAATGATCTTCCGAGGAAACTTTCCATCTCTTGTGGGTATTAGCCCAATAGGTTATTCTGTTTGTCTTCTTCAGCTTTGTATAGTAGATCTGTGTAATGTCTTTGAGCTCTTAGATGATATGCTAGGGATCTCATGCATGTATTTGATAAATTTAATGATGAAATATGATTGAAATTACTATGATCTTGAGGACTGATGAGCCCATGGAGGGCGTAGTCTTTTATGTGCAGGACCATACCCGGTGGACAGGTACCAGTTGACCGGTACACATGGGGATATGATTAGTTCGGACCTCCATGGGGCTGAAGAGCCCGTCAGATGGTTACTGGGATGGAAAAGACATGACAACATTGTGATGAGCCATTGCACGAGAAAGAAGAAGGACATCCTTACCAATGACACTTTGGCAGAGCCCGACCTAGGGGGGATCACCCACTGCAGATGGGATGATTGCTTTTGATCGACAGGACGTCACCTGAGGTAGCTGGACATTTTTCTGGAG
This sequence comes from Picea engelmannii, assembly GCA_009831015.1. Lineage (NCBI taxonomy): Eukaryota > Viridiplantae > Streptophyta > Pinopsida > Pinales > Pinaceae > Picea > Picea engelmannii. The sequence goes on along the minus strand of ML783046.1, from coordinate 517,111 downwards.
CATGTGGCAGTGTGTTGGGGTCATTTGGCACATGTGGTAGCTTGGAGAAGCCCTAGAGGGGCCAACGTTCTTCTTCCTGGATGCTGATCTTGCCCAAGAAGGGCCAACATCTCCCTCAGAGGGGCCTAACGTCTCCCTTTTGAGCTCATCTTGTGACATTTTTAGCATTTAATGTGACAAACAGTGTAATATTGTTAGTCATCCTTGTCAGCGATTTTAAATGACCTATTTTGTAATTAAAGCTCATTAGGATGATATAAATAGAGGGTGTTGCCTCTCATTTTTACATAACACAACTCACTCTCTTGTGAGAGAATCATTTTTAGTCTTTTGTCTTGGTATTTTGCTCTTGGAATTGAGGCGCTACTCTTGTGGAGGATCATTCTTGGCATGTTTATGGTGTTTTCTATCATTGGAAGGTTTACAACTAGGGTTTGATAAGCTCTTCATTGATTTGTAAGTGTATTTCTCATGCAAAAATTCTTAAATGAATGGTTGTAGGTTAAATATCTTACATTTATGGTTACATTATTATTATTTTGCTTAATCATTGAAACCCTAGGTAGCAAGCACACAAGTAGGTCCTTTCTATATGTCCCCATGATAGAAAACTTGTTTAGCCATTTGATTAAGGAGAATATAGCCTAGTCATTGCTACACTAGTTCCCTTTTTTCTGAGTTAGCTTTTGAACACAAGTTGAAGAAAGAAGACGTCCTAGGCCTAATTAATTTTACACCTAGGGTTTGAAGGGCCTTCCTCTTGCAACACTTTTGATCCCTAGATTTATGTTTTAAAGCTAGCCATTTTGCCAAGGATTTTTAAGGAAAGAGGGAGGAGCATGAGGCCTTGCTTAAGCAACACCGGAATGAGCCTCCTCCCCTTAGGGTTTTGACTCTATGACCCTGCCATTGTAGCACCATAAAGCCTAACTCTCTTGTCCTTAGATTTAGATTCTCCCGAGACTTAGCCTTTCTTCTTGACTCCATAATACCCTAAGGCACTAGTCTAACTCTCCAACGTTGAGCTTCTTGTGCCAAAATAACTCTTTCAAACTTCTTAATTTTGAAACCCTACTAACCCTAACGTCTCACTAACCCTGATTTGATGATGACGTCATGCCTCTTTTGAGCTCTTGATTGATGTAAAACATTGTGGCTTAGTCATCTAAGTGATAGACATTGAAGAGTTGATAATTTCCATTAGCCTATATGCAAAACGTCCACCTCATTGTTTACCAAACTAACCCTAAATAAGGTTGACATCACCTCTAGTAGGCTTGACGCAACAACCTTTGTATATGAGCATTTAATGATATTTAATGCATTGTGTTAATTTCAAAGATTAATCATTTCTATTGAATGCTATATCATTTCCAGTGTTTATTGAGAAGTAATATTACAAGCCATAGTCATTTTTTGCAATCATTGACTTCGTCAATAATTACTGCTATTTATGTTCATGTATATTAATTGTTGATAGTCATTAATTTATGAAGAACTAACCACTGTTGCAAATTTTAGTTTTATTGTTGCCTTGTCTCGCAAACAGGTGCCTATTCGGTGGTTTATCTTCATCTTGACTATCCTCTTGGCGGTAATCTGTGAAAGGGAAAACTCACCTTGATCCTTTAACCCTTTGCCTTTCAAAACCCCAGATTGCTAGGGACGTCTCCATTGGGTCTAGCCACCCTAAATAGAAAAATCCCCCCATCGAGGTGACAGTGGGTGGGGAAGCTCCTGTTACGCCAGTTTGACCCTTACTTTCTAAGCTACTTGACCTAGACTACAAACTGAGTGATAACATTTTGGCGTCATTGTCGGGGAACACTGAGTCAATATTCCTCAATGACAAAACCTTTGGTAAGCCTTGCCTCAGAGACCTTTTCTTACAAGCTTACCTGGCGACTCCACTACAACTTTTTCCCCCTATTCTTTGGTAGTTTCAGGAAAACTATTTGGTGACTCCACTAATGACGAAGCCAACTATGACTTCACAATGGGATCCAGGAAACTACAGACCTTTGGATATGAGTAAAATCCTAGGATATCCCAGAAAAATGCCTCTCTCTTATAAAAAGTGGCTTCCCAGATTCTTCGGCCTCGATGGAGAAAGTCCTGATTATCACATGAGCAAATTTTGGGAGTTCTTTCAATACTACCCTATCAGAGACGAAGCTGAAGACCTAGTGATGAATATCTTCTCTGCCTCTCAGCATGGAGAGGCTAAAAATGGTATGATAACTTTCCAGCAGCCAGCATCACATCCATGGACCATTTTGAAGAGATCTTCCTTGGAAGGTGGGCTTTGAAATTAGAAGATGTACAATCATTGATGAAAGATCTTGAAGGAATAAAACAAACAAATTATGAGAATGTCAAAGTTTTCGGGTTTAAGTTCCAGAAGTGGTTTTACCAGATTCCTGAAAGCCATCGTCCTAAAGGCAAGTACCTCGTTTATCTCTATACAAATGGACTTCAGGGGCATTTGAGCTTCCTCCTAAATAAAAGGAATCTGAAAACACTTGCAGAAGCTCACAACATGGCCATCCATATCGAAAGGAATCTCATCTCATTTGGAATCAATGCTATCACCATGGATGCTCTTAGCCTGATAAAACTAGTTTCCCATGAAACCTTTGTTGAAGATACACAGGAGAGAAAGGAACAAGTTTTCAACCAACAGAATGAGGACGTGATTGAGGAGAAGGAACTTAAGCAATATGATGAAGTATCCACCCGTGCACCTCCCACTGATGAAGTCATCCAAGAACCTTTTTCTCCTGTACAGCAAATTGAAGATGAGGTTAGTTGCTTTTCACTTCAAAATTCTGATGATACCGTGTCCCTTGATTCAAAAGATGAAGAGGAAAAGAAAGCTTTGAACGAAGTTGATGGTCCTTGCTGTGCAATCAAAGAAATAGGCCTTCCAATTGAAGAATAAAGAGTAATCCCCAAGGATGAGACCATAATGCATGTCGAAAACACCAAAGTCCTCGAAGTTCCTACGCGACAAGAAAAAGTGAGTTACCCTCCTCTCCTAATTTTTGATGATGCTTTACCTTGTGATGAAAAGGAGGAGGAGGATGAAATTTCAAATCTTTCAAACCCTGCATGCTATGACACAGATAGTGACACTGTTGATAACATTGATGAGTTTATACATGTTGGGAGACGTAGGTGGGATATAGTTGGTTATGACCTGGATCCCATCTATGACACTGAGAGTCGTTTCCAGTTGTTTCCCTTGCAATTGTCACAACATATTGCTTCCGATCAATGGAAACAAGGAGATGAGGTTTTTACTTGTACCTTTCAAAAAACCAAGGATGACCTAGTACTTCATTCTTTTGATGATTTTCAGTCTTACCTTGAGATTTTTTATGAGTACCCTTTTGAGCATTTGGATTATTTTCATGAAGATGATTGCCAACCACCGTTGTGCTTAGATTTTAATACAAGTAAGGACATTGTTTGCCTAAAGAAGGTGTCTCATGACTTTTCGCTCCAACCACCTGTTATTACTTTTCCATGCCTTTCCTTTAAAGGTGTAGTTGGGAAATACCTTTTTCATGTTGAGTTTCCTCCGGGGCAACCCTAGACTCCAAGGGTTGGTTGGGTAATGCTAGCTCCAATCAGTTTTTCAACCTTCCTTTGATAGTTTGCCAGTCGTCTGCTAAATCTTTGTCGATTCTTTCCTTGACTCTAGAGTGTGAGGATGTCCTAGGTAACCAGTTTACAGGCCCTTTGAGTCGGTTTTCTGAACCTTGTATTTTGCATAACCCTTTCTTAGATAGAATCGAGTATTTTTCTCAGAGATGGACTTGGTAGGATTTTATCCCTCCCACCCGCCTCCATGAGTTAGATTCTGACTTTCCCGATGATATGATATATATTCTAACTCATGACATTTTTGTGCTTGATTTATCACTGTTTTGGTTTATGATGAAGCACAAAGGCAGGTACCAAGGA
>ML783046.1:459700-477061 GCA_009831015.1 Picea engelmannii | reverse complement strand
ATTGAACCTTTTAAGTATTTGTGAACATGCAGGCATAAATAATTAACAAATTAAATACCTTAGTATCTGTGTGAGACATGTGTTTGATAAACCATTCAAAACCTTCAGGTTCACCAACAACAATATAGCAAATAAAATATTTGATGTTGATCCTTCATAAAGAGGTTGATGTGACTTCTCGAGTAGAGGATCAACATCATGACTATCATCCTAGTTGTCCTCATCCATTGGAGAAAATGTGTCTTGGATCAATCTATGTATCTCATCTTCCTTATTTGAATCACTAACGTTATCTCCATCCATATCATCATTAATAACTTGATCAAAAGCTTCAATATTATGATCTCGAAGTTCATCTCCATGTAAAGTAGTATTTCTGCTAGTACTAGGCAAATAACTTTCTGGAGGTCGACACTTTGGGGGCATCGTCTATATATTTAAAAACAAGATAGAAAAGTTAGTGTGTATAGAAAATATAAAATCCTGATAAGAAATATAATTACTAAAATTCATGACATACTGATTATTACAGAGAATACATTAAATATTGAATCCTCTTACCAAGGGATGATATTCATAACCCCCTTTGGTGTGCCCCTTATCCCTACAATGTTTTTGGGATATTGTTATTAAAATTCTTCTATTTTGCAAGCCTCTGTAATCATAGCAAGGGAAATAACATTTTCCATTGCCCCTCGCCTCTAATGCCACTCTTAACCGAGCAAGCTTCCTGTCATTTTTGTTCATTGTGACAAATCCTTGTCCTGACAAGTAATTGTCTTACCTACACCATACCAAACATTAAGTTGTCAATTTTTTATATTTTGGCTACTCCTTTCGATTATGATATGCTTATTTGTAGTGACCTACATCTTTATAATAAGGTCAACATCTTTATAATAAGGTGATCATATGTGTAGAGGATCAACATCATGACGACATAGATAACATCTTTATAATCAGGTCATATGTGTACAAATGTTTTATTTATATAATAACGACATATATACCTAACATAAGTTTAGGGTTAGTGTTTATGTATCTTATTAGTCCCTGCTTCAATCAAGATTTGTTGGTGTTTTTTTGTCAGGTCTTAAAAATTAAAAGAGAGAAGAAAATGACAATCAATTACTATCATTTCACCGATCAGGGTTGAGTTTCAAGAGCACTTACATATCTTTATCAATGAAGAGAGAGAGAGAGAGATTATAGCTACAATTGAAGGGAAAAGGGTATGTGGATTCCATAAACCTGGAATATTATGGAATCCACATACCCTTTTTGTTAGAATATACTAACTAGATCCAAAAACCAAAGACATGAAATATGGTACTACACATATTATAATATATTATCAAGGAAAAAACAAGCTAAATGAAATTTGGACATTTGAAAAAAAATTTACAAGTTAAATGAGTACATCAATAAAAAATAACATACTAACCTTGCAAGTTCAAAATTTGAGCTATGTAGATCGAGAATTGGATTTGTTCAACCGATGGGTGATGGAAAAAAAAAACCAGCTCAAACAAAAGCCAAGAACAGTGTCGCAACTATAGCAATTGTGTCGCAAAGTCTATTAAAGTCACGTATATATAGATAAAATAGTCAACTAGTCGTTAACACCGACCAATGAGGTAAGCAAAATTTGCGTCGCTATTGCCATGAAAGTTAGTCGTTATAGCGACGAAAATCCCGACTAGATTTAAATAAGATTTTCGTCGATATTGCGATGAACTTTCGTGGCAATATCGACGAAAACCCCGCCCTGTTTAAAAAAAATATGAAACTAGTTGAAGCGTGGAATAATCCGCCGATATGTAGTAGTGGTTCTTTTTACCCCCTAAGTGTCTGTGTTTGACTAACCTTTCATGTGGGAAAGGAATCTAAGTGAAGTGAATTTACAAATTGCATAAAAACAAGATTTTGAAGGCTAGGGGCCTTCAAATCATCACAAAAACTCTTACAATTTAAAAAATCTGGACAGATGTGCGGGTTACAACTCAGACAGATGCATGGTGGGCACACAGTGTGCAAAGAACATAAGACCTTTTGGCACATAGTGCGCAGAATGTGTAGAGAAAATAATTTCTTTGGGAACACAATGCTCTAAATGTACGTGTGTGGGGTGAAATACCCATGCACATTCTGATACGCATCATGGGGGGGGACTTTGGGTGGAATTCTCCTCCTCCAGCTCTAAACTTAGATCTTGACAGGTAAGGCTGGGTCGATTATGGTTCTTGCAAGGCAAATGGGTCAAAAAGAAGTGCTCTAAAAGCCCAAATAGGGAGGAAATTGATACCTTATCCCCAGTATGGTTGCCAATCTGTTGTGTTTGTTTCGTCACTTGGTTGAGAAAAACAAGGGCACTTACAAGTCTAGTTGGGTATGATAGACAAAACATAGGTTAGTGCATGAGTTAGATAATCCAAGCACATGTAATAAATAAGCAAATAAACTAAAAACAACTAAGGAAATAAAACTAGAATGCATAAGAAACTTTGAACCAAAATCAATCAACCAAATGACCAAGATTATGCCACCAATCGATAACTATATTAGTTGGAAAAACACCGTAGAGAAAGGAGGACTTATGGATCCCCTCTTACTCCTTGGGAGGGTTGTTGAGTTCCCTATTGAAGAGCTCTTCTTACAATGATAAACAAGAAAGAAAATGGTGAAGAAATCCAAGCCTATTCCCTCAATAGGTGAGTGGAATGGCCTATTGGAATGTTTCTAGAATGCTCCAAGGAGAAAAGAGGATTCTCAAGGGAGGATTGAGGCAGTATAAAAATACTATAGAAATATTAAATTCTTAGTGCACCTATGGCCTCCATTTATAGCATGTCTTCAAGGAATTATTCAACTGGTTCTTGGTGTGAACAAGGGGCCCTTTAGGGCACCCTTTGGTCTTTTACCAGCCCCCCATTCGAATTCATCTAAGATGTGAGGGTCAAATCAAGTTGGGAGATGTTCCATAAGTGGTTGAGGGGCCGACAAGAACCATAAATACATTGTTCATAGGAGTGTGCGGCTTTTCACGTACACAATCGTGCATATGGTACATTGTGTGCTCTATGGGATTTTTTGGCCCATGCACTATGCACGCGCTTCCTTTAGTGAGTTAGCGCATATCATTTTGTTTCCAGTTGTATAGTTTTTGCCTCTTAGAAATGCATTTTTGGTGCTCCGTGTGAACTAATAGATGTTTGGACCTACTGTATTTCTATAACCATTTTCATGCAATGTTGTGGACAAAATTTTAGTGATAACAAGGACTTTTTCAATGGATTCGATCTGAAAGCGCTTTGATAGGTTTTTCATCGATCGCTGATCCTGGACACTTTTTTCTGCATTGGGAAGCTTAGGTTTGTTTTAGAACGAATAACTTAAGGAAAGTCCCGACTCTGATTAATACAAGAAAATTAAGTAAATGGTCTCCAACGCCACGTGTCTTTACCAGGTAAGAGGGTTCTACAGTCTAGTTCTATCTCGAGTCCTTCTTGGTTCCCTAGGTCCGAGTCACACCTCTGAGTCAGCTTTATCGCATCATCACTGTATGGTAATATCGATCGGGGTCGAATGTTTTGCAAGAGGATATCATTGAAAATGCTCATAGAACAATCCTGATTATTAATCCACCCTCTGAAAAAGCGACACAATGGGTCGTTTCAGCATTAGATACGATTTTGAGAATTTAAGGAGCTAATAAATACCCGATCCTTCATTAGTTGTTAACTCATGCACCAATCAAAATATCCATTTAAAATCACCGATAGACCGCATCACCACCCATGCCTCCACTGTCAACCCACGATGAATTTAAGTTCTAGAGATTTGGCGATAGATTTATTGAAAATTCACTCATAACCCAAATTGAATGGATGATGTGACACAGTAAGATATTTGTTATTTAAAATCTCTTGAGTCATTGTGAACAAAATCATTTTGCGCATAAGATAATTCTAGAGCATTCGAAGGAGAAAGACGAGCAACTCGAAGGTTGTATAAACCTCATGATTATCGAAATAACCAAGTTTTAACAAGCTTCAGAGGTATGTATCCGAGTCTATAAATTTTACATGGCTATAATTTATATGTGTTTATCCAGTTTCTTTTCACAGTCTCTAAAATTCAGCTTAAGTTGCAAGAACAATGTTGTCAAGAAATCCAACCACCAGATTCTCACCGAGAGCACCAAAGATAAAATAACCAGAGACAGGTGAAGGTTCTTCTCCAGGAACCGTAAGGTAATTGGAGTATGTCCCTAGGCTGAAGCCTGTCATCAAGACAACAACAAAGAAATCTTTTATCCAGCCTCCATACTTTGGTGATACAGAGGCAAGCACCAGGCCCAAGATGGCGCTCCCAGGGTGGGGGGATGTATTTAAAATGATTAGCCGAGAAGAATACCTAGAATATTTCCCACATAGTGATCCGGATGTGAGGGCACTCGACACCCAGGTGTTCCTGAACATATGACGATCGTATCTACACATGGTGGTAAGAAGAACCCTCATTTTCCCCTACACAGACTTCCTGAAGTGGCTTATCGACCACACAGACACACAAAAATGTTTAATCGATGATGACAATGGCGAGTGTGTTGAAGTTTTCCTCCCAATAGAAGTTTATAAATATTACAAACTTAGAGACCCAGAGGAGAGGCCAAACACAAACTTCATGGTGAATTTCTATGAACACCATGACACCAGTCGTGTGATGGCCTCATGGTTGAGGGAGGACAAGAATTTTACCAACCAGAGCATTGGCTAGTATGAGACAGTTAACTTTAGGGAGCCATACATCTATTTTATGGCTCTCATCTACCGGTTATATGGAAAAAAATATTTCTCCAAGTTTTCGAAGGCATTGATGCATTTGGCATACATAGTTGCGATCGTTGGGTGAAGTTTCAACTGGGGACAAATAATCTTAGACACCGAAGGAAGGGGAAGCACCAACTTTTTACATGGATTCATACCTGCTCGATATCATGTGCGCTAGGAACATCTTTGTCGGCATGAATCTAAGCCGAGATGTTGCAGAGATCCCAGTCCATGTCTACTTCCGCATGCTATGGGAAAATAGGTACAAGAAATATTACTACCTCATTTGCGATGAATTCATCTCCTGAATTTATTTCATTCTTTTTAAGAAGAAATGCCCAAGGCTATTGACAACAACCAAGAAAATGATACCCAAGGTAGGCCATTGGTATCTAGATGAGAGTGCCACCTACATCAGGGTGTTCGGGGCCAACAGAGCACCACATATCCTACCATCTCATGTCCCAGACTGGCTTGTCATAGGAGAAATATGTTATCAGACCATCTTGCAAGGCTACAATGCCACCCTGGTCAAAGATAGGAAACGGGCTTTCATACCCTATACTTTCCATGTAGGGTTCTATTTGGTAAATGATACCATTAAATCCAAACAAGAAGGGTTGAGCCAACTCGAATTCAGATTCCCGACAGGTGGATTTCGCAAGCACGATCCAAAAGGCATGGTCCTGCAACATGCTTCACAGGTGTCATCATGCTAGCCGTATACTTACGATAAGTTCAAAGATGAAGTCTTCACAGAGAACACCCAGGACTGGGACGAGGTGGTGCAAAGAATGGTCGACCTGAAAATGACCAGGTTCAAGGCCATGAGCATGGATGAACAGGAGAAAACAATAGAGAAGTCGACTGAAGAGGACCTCAGAGACAGGGAAGAAATTAGAGTGGCAAAGGCAACAGAGTTGCAGAACATGGGATTGTCTATGACCCCAGAGGCACATGCAATGGTATTTCTCCTAATGGAACAAGCACGGAGAGTAATTGATCAGTTGCAGAATGACCCAGACATCGTAGAAATGACAAGGGTCCCTATTGACAACCCAATCAAAATCCGGGTAGGTCCAAGTGACCTAGAGCCAATACAAATTGAAGAGATTATCGGGTTAGATAACCCTGAAGTTTCAATGCCATAGGCCAAATCACTAGGGGATGCTTTAGCTCAGCCCAATATAGAGAGGACATCAGGGAGAGAAAGTGCGCCAAACCCCTTACACAACTTAATAACGATCCATGATGATGAGGAGAGTTCATAGGTTTCCCTGGTGACTACGGTAAAGATTACAGAGGAAAAGGAACTCGAGAAATAATCTTCCCCGGCCCCCAATTCTCAAGTTCAAATCCTACCACAGAGGGACCAAGAGGTCGAAAGTGTCTTAGATGATGACCTACTCAATGCACCAGAGACCCAAGTGGAAAGCTTGAAGGACGAACTAGGGTCGAGAGAACAAGAAGAAGAAATTCCACAGCAAGAAATCGACATCTCAACAACCGATTATCAGGTAAGTACCGAGCCTGCCCCTGATGCATCAATTTTGGCCAGTACTTTACCTCCCAATGAGAAAGAACTAGAGGCCGAACTTTCAGATCACACAGAAGAGGTTCAAGAACCCAATCTTAAACAAATATACACCATCGGGAGCCTAGGAAACACGCTTACTTGGGGAGAACAACAAATCCCCAAACCCGTGGATGAGGTTGTTGATATACAAGCCATCACCTACTATCAAAAGAGGAAATCCATCATGAAGAGAACCACCAAGAAGAGGAGGCTTACTCTGGACAACTCCATCCTCATCACCATAGAGGAAAAATTGATTAGCATGAAGCATGCCAAGACATCCTAGCTTATAAGCGTAGGGATGGGAATCATAGATGCCACCTTGGATAGAGAGAGGAAGGACAAAGATGAATCGACCGCTACACTGAAGGAGTTAGAGAATCTACTCCATTTAGTGAAATATTATCAGGACTCCACATAGGCCACACTATTCTTAAGGAGCGAATTCCAGGATGGCTACAGTAAATTCACAAATGAGTGACACATTTTCACTGCAGGGATATCTGATTTCCAAGAAGACACCCTCATGGAGCTGGTGACATGAAAGTATATGGAAATATGGGATGAGAAAGCACACCAAACAGTGGTAAGGATCGATTACATCAGCGTAGTTCAATAGGGTCGAGACACTGAATAGCACGCCATTCGGGTACTAAGGGATAGCAGCATCGACCGCATAAATAATTCAGCCGAATACTGGGTGAAAATTGTAACGTTTCCAAGCCAATATGCCAGGAACATCACATATTGCATGAATTTTAAACTTTTACTGGTTGTGTCATTTCATCAAATAGTTTGCTTACTATGATCCTTTAGCTTGTGCTTAGGGTTATACTGATGACTTTAATGTGTGTTTGCAACAATAAACAAGAAGATATAGTAATGGAACATACCTCAACCATATTCAACATCAACAATATGATAGACAATCCAAAATACCTCACATATGATATTATTCATAAATAGAAGAAGCCCTTGAATACAAGAATGGTGCAGATCTGGAATGATCAACAGATGGATCCAATAAACACAATAAGAGTTGCTAAAAAATTCTATGATAAGACAAGGTAAGCCTCCAAAGTCTGAATAACAATGAATACTAATACAAAAATGAGATCTGGTCTGTATGAAGTGCCAAACCCCCAAGTTGGAAGATGCCACACCCTGCTAGAACACTGAATAGCCTCAACAATTTGGCCCTGCTACCAAAGATGTCCAAACCCTCCAATCAATATGCCAAACAATAGATTGGGTAAATGCAAGAACTAACCAAGTTCTCAAATCCTCAAAATCCCTCTCAAACCCATAGATATAACTTCCCTCTAAGGAATGGTGCACCCTCTGGATGCCTGAAACCCTAGATAATTCGGCCTCCCTCCTAGATGCCTCCAAATGCTCCACAAAACCACTAGAATGGTAGATTGGAGCTTGGTTACCTCACTGGTGAAGTCCCAAGTGAAATAGTAAATATTTTGGCTATCAAATAATTGAAACCACTTTCTAAAGTTTTCTCCTCTCCTCCAATCCATCCCATGCATCTAATAAATCAAATGGTACATAAAACTCCTCTTGAATGGACTAGATATGATGTCCAAGACCCTGCAATGAAAACCCAGGTGCTAGAATCTCCAGAAGCCCTGTCAATCACCTGCAACGAACTGCCCTCAGTGGATGGTGCACCCCCCTTGCTAGAAACCCCCAATGGTGCGCCCCCTCTCTCTTCTTGTGCCTTTGGCTGGTGTAGAACCCTACTGCATTGAGTAGATCTAAACTAGAATGGTGTGGGGGAGTATTGCATCCCCGAGACCAAGCTTGGGACAAGATAGGTGGAATATTTCACCACTGAATCGTCCTCTAGGGTTTGTTAAGTCAAAACCCTCAAAACCCCCAAGGTATGGGCTCTCTAGATAGAATCCATATATCAAAATGATAATCATACATGAATGAGAGAATAGAGGCCCTTGCCTCTCCTTTATATTTCCTTCTCACCTTGTCCCTCCAAAGTGACTTTCATTTTATTAATTATTAATTAATTAATTAAATCACTTTAATTAATTAATTAACCTTTTTACCTCTGAAAAACACCTTATCTCTCCTTGTGGATTCCATGGACACTGAGAGTCACTTCTCATCATCCTATCTTGTAGTGTTGTTCCTCCTAATTCCAATGACCTATTACACTGAGAGGTTCCTCCAAGTATTGTGCCCAAAATGACGTCTTCAGTGAATTTAATTAACCTATATCTGAAAATACTCAAAACCATGGAAGTCGTCAGAATGCAACAAAACCAAAGACAATCTATGTAGAATGGATCATAATGATGAAATATGATGAATGATGTAAGTCGGACCCCAAAATATCCCTCAATATCTCTTGTACTCGCTATAATCTCCAACTGGCTACCCTGGTCATCATAACACTGTGTAATACCATGATGTCCCAAGGTGGGGACATTACAGTCCTCCCTGCTAGAATATTGCTTGTCTTCAAGCAATAACTGAACCCATCCAAACATAATACCAGGGTCCCATGTCCACCTATGGGACACACAGTAGGTCCCATCCAGAGATGAACTATCATACACTCCACCCCCTGGGTCCCATATCAGGAAATGAACTGCAATACCCTGTGAAGCATAGTCCTGAAATATATCAACTCTGTGAATCTCCTGCACATGACACATGGCCTCGTCCCTGAATGAGTCCATCCTCCAAGATACTACCAATATCAACATGGCCTCCATCAACTGCACATGCTGATGCGAGAATGAGGTACTGTTGTTACACATTATTTTAGTCACCCTGGTGATGGTTCTATAGCATGTGTTCAGGCTTCCAAAAGAATCTTTCTTCATGAGAAAAGTGACTATCTCCCTCTTCTACAAAAATTTTTTTTAGAAGGTTGTCGGAGGCCATCCATAAGGTAAAGTGCGGAAATGCCTAATTGTCATAGGCTGTCATGAAACTGGCTTGCGACGTTTCCGCAGGCTATCGTATAGTCAGGGGGCGACAGTGTTGAAAGACTGAGAAAAGGTCGAAGTTCATGAAGGTTCTAGAAGGTAATCTTATATAATGTGAGGTGGAATCCATATGGTTGGGATCCTACTCGCTTATATAATTTGGTGGGATCATCCTAATCTCTTTAACTATCTCTCTTTCTCCTATATAAGAATGGGTGTCTCATGGAAAAGGTTAAGAAAACAAGAAAGCAAGGAATTGATGAAAGAATAGGTTGATAATTGTATGAGGGATTCTATTTCAATTGATTCTTGAGGTATTCATTGGTCCATCAAGTTATTGTGGATCTTCTTCATGCAAGTTTGTGTGTTGGAGCAAAGGGCCATCGAAAGGGAACATTGCAACATCAAGTTTCTTTGGTTGTATCTTCCACTTTTACTTAATATAATACAGTGGCATGTTTCTTTCCCATAAAATCATTCTCATTTTATTACATGACTCCTTGATCACATGTGTAAGTTTTCATTGAATATACTATTGTTTCTTTCACTTTGGTTGGTTTATGTTTCATTGCAGATCCAATATCACAAGAGCACCAGAGCGGAGCAAGGACAACAAAGCCATAAGGAAGCGATATTCAAAGGTATGTAATTCATCTCTTGTTTGATAGTAAATTCAATGATTAAAGCTTATGGAAAGTATCATGTCCTATCTTGTTTTGTTCTAGATCTAGGTGGATCTAGAGAGATCAGTTTATGTCTGCATTCACCGATTTATCCAATAAAACAATTAGTGACTCCACTGGGGATACAACCTATTTGTGGTTTTTTGTTGTCCATCTTCCTTTATCCTACCTCCTTTCATTTTAATCCAATATCTGAGTCTGTGGGGGATCCATCCAGACTCTCTGGATATGAAATTTCATTTAGACTCTTTGTCATTTTTCCAATTTTTCTTTCTTTACAGAGATAGTCGCATTGTATCCCATATGCAACCTGTGACATCCCTGGATCATAGCACCCTTCCTTCTTAGACCAATGTAGAACCTCCACACCCTACCCATATCTAGCCTATGGAAACCTTAAATCGTCGCATTGTACCCTATTGTTGGGTTGCGACGTTGCTTGTAAAATTTTTGGATTAGGTCTTTTTGTCTTATGACTCCCAGTTTTTCTTTGATCACCCGGGAAGAACTTTTGGTGCCATCATTTGACTGTTTTCTGAGTGTAAGACTTGTTGGTGATTGGATTTCAGGGATTGAAATCCCTTCTTCATCATTTTACAAGTTTTACTTTCTTTCTTTCCATTAGATTGGGGTCATACTTTCATTTGAAGTAGTGAAATTGCATGGTTTTTGGCGTTTTTTGGTCTTGAATTCTAAAAACATTTCCCCTCATGGTTGGGGGGGGGGGGGGANAGAATCATGTATTAGTGTATAGTCTCTTTGGATTATTTCTTGAAGTTCTTGATATTGATGAGTTTAAAATTTTGGGACATTGTGCATATGGGAATGATAAATGTTTTCTCCTTCTCGTAATATAGCTTTCATCGAAATGAAATATTTGAATTTTCATTTATTTGCATTGTTTAGAGTCGGTCAAAAAATCATTTAGTCCACACAATTTTCCTCTTGAGTAACAACAACCTTAAAAGTAAAGCGCTTATAAAAATTGATTAGACATTTTTATATTTTCAGGTAGCAAACCTACATTAGATTAGTTGTAGGGCTTTGGAATAGGTGTGAAAGATAACTTTCCAAAGTTGCAAACAAACATAGTATCTTGTGATAGGGAGCGGTGAAATCCACTTATTACATTTTGTCCTAGGAAGCCCTTCTCACACAAGGGTCAATCACGAGGTCGCATTAAGATTGGCAGAGTTACTCACCCTATTTTATTGTTCTTGGTGTAGAGATTGCGCGTATTATGGGGGTCGCTTGAAGGTATACCCACAATGATGAGTGGAAGCCTTTCAAGTTGATTTCGGGCTAGATACCCTGCCTTTGTGCATGGATTGGACTGTCGACTGTTTCCCCAAGAATCACTGTACTAATTGGTAACCTTAGTAGCCTATCTCTTTAGGGTCTTTACACTAGGTGACCGTGGAGGGGAAAGTCTTCACGGTACCTGGAATCAACGTTGGCCAAACTCACTCGGTCTCCTTGGAGGGTATACCCATGTTTATATGTGGGAGCTTGCACCAAGGTGTAAGTCCATTAAGAAAGTCCTCAATGTAACTTTTCCACCCGCTCTATCTCATCCCTTTCTTACTTTGATCCCGCGACATTGGATTTCATCACCAACTAGTGTGTTCAGTGTGAGAAAGTTTTTGTTTGCTTGTTTGCTTACTAGATTTTTAGCATGTGTTGTTTGTTTTCCCTAGAAGACTCTAGGTTGGATTTGTGTTTAATGGTGTCAGTTCTTGAAACGACCAATGAAGGAACCCCTGCTCCAGGGGAAACTTTTATTTTTCCTTCTTACGGAAACATTGGTCCTCTTCACATCACTACTTTGAGCCTTCCAAGTCTCACAATTGGATTACCGGTATGGTTGTTTTCCATTTAGGTAACCCCGAATGTAGCTAGCTCTTCAGTTTTAAGCACTTCCACCCAAGAACATCAACCTCATGTTGATCCTTCACCATCTTCACCAATAAGATTTTCTTCACCTTCTTCACCTGCAAGGTCTTCTTCCCTTTCATCTTCTTCACTGAGTGAAATCTCTGAAGCTAGTAAACCGGTGGATAAGAATAAGAAAAAAAATAAACAAGGGTCCAAACTTCCAACCACCTCCAGAAATGTTGGAAAACAACCAGTTACTGATAATTGTGCTGGGAGTGTTGATGATACCAAGATCACCCAAACAACTTGTATGCCCAAGTACCCTTGCAGGCTTGGTAAGGGTAGTCATCTTCTTAAGGATTTCCCTGGTCTATCCAAGGTTATAGAAGCATGGTCTACACACCCTCGCCAACCCATGTCGTCAGCCTATGAAAAACATGTTGATGACCTCCCGTCAACTAGTCAAGATATCGTTGGGAAGAAGAAAAGTAGAGTCAAGTTTCCTTGTAGGTTATGTTAAGGGAGTCATCAAACTCAACTTTTCTCTCGTATGGATGAAGCCTCGAAATTACTGGAAGACATGATTATTTCAAAACCTCAACTCCCAGCTGCTTATCACAACCTTACTCTCGACCCACCTGTAGTTTATGGAATGATCAATCTAGTCCCTTCATCAGTCAGTCTGGTTGATCATGTGGTCAATTTGGGGACGTCCTTAGTTGAACCAGTTGACAAAGTGGTCAATCCAATCCCATCTTCGGTCTATCCCACTCTCCCATTAGAGATTGCAACCCAAGTGGTCGATCCGTTTCCACCCATCGACCCCATTCTCCCCTTGGAGAATGCAACCCAAGTGGTCGATTTGATCTCATCATTGGTTGATCCTACTCTCCCACTAGAGAGTAAACCTGATACTACCCATGTTTTTCTCGTTGATACAAAATATATCGTGATAGGGGGAATTCCTCCTTCTCTCATGGAACCTCCTCCAAGTAATGAGGCCATTCATTTTAATTGGGGTGTGCTAATTGGACCTCGTCTTTCCTCTCACATTCCTTTCAATATTACAGTACAGTTTTGTGGTTGGGACATTTCTCAGACGATGATAGATGAAGGTTCATCCATTAGTATCTTGTCCTCTATTGCTTGGCAAGCTTTGGGTTCTCCTCAGCTTGCATCGGTTATGTGGAATCTGTTATCTTTTAATAGGAGAAATAGTCAACCTTTAAGGACCCTTCCTCAGTTTCCTATAACTTTGGGAGGGAAAACTGTCTTTATTGATGTCATGGTAGTCCACGAACCATTGGATTCTCTTTTCTCCTTGGGAGATATTATGTCTATGCCATGAAATCTATTGTGTCCACTCTTTTCTATGTGATATCTTTCCCTCACGATGGAAGAATTGTGACTATTGATAAACTTTTGTTTGTTGGCCCTTACTTCAACTTGATGAACTCCCTGAACAGTTCATATATGCAGCTAGTATCACCCCTACCACAGGTCAATTATGTGGCATCGTATCCCATGCCTTCCACTTTCGATGACGATGACTTGGATCCGGTAGTTGACATGGTGATCTCTTCGGTGGGGCTATTGGAGCCTGACCTCCTTACCCCTATCATGGCCCTCAACATGTGTTCCTTCCAGAGTGTGTTTCTTCCATCAAGTAAAGATATCTTGGAGGCCATGACCGATTTTTGTCCCTTGGCATAGTGTCCTTCTAGAGCATTGTCCTCTTGTAAACCATGATCCAGAAGAGTCTTTTGAGCATGGTTTTCAAATTTCAAGCTCATTAAAAAATGAAACCAGTTGTGACGATAGTTTTCGTGTCTCTGTAGCAACCCCATTAAAAAATGAAACAAAACTTACAATCATAGTTCATGTTTCTATGTCAAGCTCATTAAAAAATGAAACAGAGGTCTGGGGATTGAACATGAATTCTCGAGCATAGTTCTTGTTCTTGTGTCAAGCTCGTTAAAAAATGAAATAGTTTTTCCCCCTCTTCGATTGAGTCAAGTACTTAATTATGTATAGTATTTGAAGATTATTTTCATCTTCCTGTGCCATTGGACGAACCAAAGATTGGGGGGAAATGATTTTAGCCTCTGGACTTCATGATGAAGTTATGTCACTAGTTTCTTAAGTTGGGGGATAAATACCAACCATCCCTGTGTTATGCGTTGGGAAGTCCAAGCATAGTTTTCTATGGTTCAAGCTTGTGTAAAAATGAAACCACCTACCTCAAGCATATTTTTCTCTAGTTCAAGCTTGTGTAAAAATGAAACCAGGTTCAAGCATAGTTTTGGCTAGTTTTAAGCTTGTGTAAAAATAAAATCTATCCCAAGAATAATTTTGTTTTGTTTTAAGATTGCGTAAAAATGAAAACAATCTCGAACTCGGTCTTTGTTCATTATCATGCTCATAAATCAATGAGAACACAACCGAGTATAATTTTATCATTTTTTTGGACTCATAAAGGTTATACAAAAAAGGAACCCCCTGGAGTTCCCTTTAAGCTCTTTTCAGACTCTATAAACATGAAAAGATTGTCGAGCAATCTTGTTCTTTTCACACTCGTTAAAGTATTTGAAGAAAACATCTGTTGAGCAGTAGTTTATATCTTTTTCTGTCTCATCAGACTAATTTACGAAAAAGGAACTGAGAGAGTTCTCTTTAAGTGTTTTCAGACTCTCTAAAAATGAAAAACCCCCGAGTTTTCTCTCTTTGGACTCATTAAACAAACATAGAAAGACCCATATGGGACCGAACCACTCCTTCCTAGGGTTTGTTAAACATACTCTGAGGGACTCGTCCGAAGGATGAGATTACATCAACAAGCATATGTTATCCTCCTCAAGCTTACGTAGAAAAAAAGAGGTACTTACCATAAATGGTGGGGGAAATTTTGGGAAAGAAATGTGTCTCTATATTTGTGTTAGTGGTAGTAATAGTAGCTCTTGAACATGACACCCCCTTCATCATTCAATATGGGTTGGGAAATCCATCTATCTCTTGTTTGACCTACTGCAAGTTCATATATTTGGTCATCTTTGAGTCAATGATGCCAAGACCATTGTCGTGTCGTTCATATGTTCAAGAGAAGTCCAACCTTGCACAAGCCTTCTATTGATTTGGTCATCTACAGTTATCAATTCCTACCATGTCGACCTTCCCTGTGTCAGTTTCAAATCATCTTCGTACTTTGATCTACCTTAAATCTGTTACTTATTTTATGTCATTGATGGGGGATACAACAAGGCCCTCCTGTGACGAGTCTTTTCTTGTCAACTTGAACTAATTATCAGGAAATAAGACTTAGAAGTCAATTAGTACCTTAGAACCTGCATGACTCAATGGCAGGTTTCTTCACTTTCGACGATGGGTTCACATCATTGACCCCTAATTGAGAGATTCTATCGAGCGCTCGACTTCAGATCATTTATTCGCATTCATTGGATTGTACTAAGGTACCTTGGGAGTCATTGATATCAATGGTGATTTCCCTCACACTTGTTAATGGTTTTCATCAATGGTCTGTAATCAAGTGGTTTCTACTATGTTTAACTTCAGCACCTGTAATTGCATGGTTAGATTCGGACTTACGGATGACAGGATTGAAGACCCTGGATCTCATTGTTTCGATCCAGGTTGTGATGGATTATTTATGATTTGTATTGACACATAGATCCACTTTGTATGTCTCGTGGCTATGTCCAAATTTGAATTTTCTATGAGCATAGATCCACAGTATATTCCTGGTGGCTATGAAGAATATTGATGACATGGATCCATAGTGTATGATTAGTGGCCATGACCAACATTTATGATTTAAATCACTTGTCATCTGAGCATAGGAATGCCTACCTCATAAATGGTATAATATTGCGTAGATGATTGGTTTTTTCCATGTTTCCGATTAGTGCAATCCTTGTTTCCAACATAGACACATATTCTACAAAGTATTTCCGCTATCACAAGTTCTAGCCTCATACTTTGGGGGGCATTCTGTTACACATTATTTTAGTCACCCTGGTGATGCTTCTACAACATGTGTTTAGGCTTCCAAAAGAACCTTTCTTCATGAGAAAAGTGACTAGATCCCTCTTCTACAAAACTTGTTTTTAGAAGGATGTCATAGGCTAGCCATAAGGTATAGTGCAGAAATTCCTAATCGCCACAGGCTGTCATGAAACTGGCTTGCGACATTTCCGCAGGTTGTCTTATAGCTAGGGTGCGGCGGTGTTGAAAGACTGAGAAAATTTCAAAGTTCACGAAGGTTCTAGAAGGGAATATTCTAGAATGTGAGGTGGCATTTGTATAGTTGGGATCCTACTCGCTTCTCTGATTTGGTGGGATCATCCTAATCTCTTTAACCATCTCTCTTTCTCCTATATAAGAATGGATTTCTCATAGAAAAGGTTAAGAAAACAAGTAAGAAAGGAATTAATGAAATAATAGGCTGAGAATTGTATGAGGGATTCTATTTCAATTGATGCTTGAGGCCTTCATTGGTCCATCAAGTTATTGTGGATCTTCTTCATGCAAGTTTGGAGCAAGTGTGTGTGTTGGAGAAAAGGACCATCGAAAGGGAACCTTGCAACATCAAGGTTGTTTGGTTGTATCTTCCACTTTTACTTAATATAATACAATGACATGTTTCTTTCCCATAAAATAAATCTCATTTTATTACATGACTCCTTGATCACATGTGTAAGTTTTCATTGAATATACTACTATTTCTTTCACTTTGGTTGGTTTATGTTTCATTGCAGATCCAATATTACAAGAGCACCGAAGTGGAGCAGGGACAAAAAAGACATAAGGAAGCGATATTCAAAGGTATGTCATTCATATCTTGTTTGCTAGTAAATTAAATGATTAAATATTAGGGAAAGCATCATGTCCTGTCGTGTTTTTTTCTAGATCCAGGTGGATCTAGGGAGATTAATTTATGTCTGCATTCACCGATTTATTCAATAACAAATGAAAAACCTTTGTGAGACACCCTCAAGTGATGTTCTCTCCTCAACATGGAAGCTCAATGGAAATTCAGAACAACTTTCCCCTGCAAAGGTCCACTTGCCCCTGTCATTCAATGAAATGCTCAACCCTGCAATCCTTGGGTCCCATTCTGTTAGCGCTTTGTAATTTGCCTAAGGCTGAAAAGGCAATCACAGAGGCAACATCAGAACCGCTTCGAGTCTTGGATCTAGCCCTCCAAGACTCAGAGAGGGATCTCTCTGTATGATGTAGCTTTGTTTGCAGAAATATTAGGCTAGTTATGAAGAACGGGTGTGTTTTGTTATAAAAAGGGTTTATAAATTGGTTGAGACAGCTAACACATCCATTGGGCTATGGGGTCTGTAATTAATCAAATCTGAGAAACAACCAGAAATGCCAAAGAAATCCTTCACAGGGCGAGATAACACACTCAC
>ML783046.1:437954-452948 GCA_009831015.1 Picea engelmannii | reverse complement strand
CTAACCTAGATTACTAACTTAATTAATAATTAATTAATTAAAAATTAATTAATGATTAATTAATTATTAAATAGTCATTATTAATCAATTTAGACATAGACTAACCTTGTTACTAACATTTTGTTTATCCTAAGTCCATTTACATAGGGATGGAAGGCGGGATAATGGAGGTTGACGAAAGACAAGGGGGAGAGGATGCAACGGATGAAGGATGCAGCAAGTTGATGGAGGGTCGAGTGAAAAGAATGGAGGGAGGAAAACGAAATCACCTGAGCTATACTTCGTCACCGAGAGAGATGTCAAATCAACAGTCGAAGTATCGATTCGCCTATAATTATAGTACCCTAACACATTCTAATCTCTGTCGAAGATCACCATGTTGGCACTACACTACGCTGACCCTACCTAGCTTCTCCCTGCATATACACCAGATCCTCCACTCTTGGATTCTCAAGTTGAAGTACCTGTGGAAATTGGCCATTTTTTCCAGAAGTTGCATCTGTAAAAATATCTCTGTGGAAGTAGTACCTGCCCAACCATCTCCATTCCTGATCACGATGATCACGAGGGAGAAACTGCCTTACTCCATAGGACAAGTCTATGTAGGCCCACTCCAAACCAACCCAAGGTGGAGTACGTGGCTCTCTAGTGCAATATGGGTCATCCTGTAGTGAAACCTCCTTCTAGCCAAATGAACTTCCGGATCCCATGGAAAACTTGGAAGTTATCACTTCCAATATCCTCTAACTGCTCTTGTGTGAGACCAATCACTGTCAGAAGCCCTATGTGCTCATCTTCTATCACCTGGTCTATGATGCTCACCATCATGCACCAAGTCTCAACTGGCTGCCTATGACGATCTACCTCTATCCAGCTGGATGTCGTAAAAACACTCATGTCAGGTGGTCTCAGCCCAGTCACTCCCCATGTCCCCAGCCACTGCCTATCTCTCCTCATGCTGTTTTCTATGATAAAAGTGTTAGGAAAGGCTAACAGAAGAATCTTAAGATGATTGTAGTACTGGAAGATATCACATGCTTTGGTCAATCCCAAGGATTCGACTAGAATCTCGTCCATCAGTATCCATGATAAATACTCACTTGCAGTCATCACTGAATCCCAACCATCCAGTACAACCAGAAGTAACTCCTCCAACTATTGGTCAACCAACCTTCATCTCTCATCTCCCATACAACTGTTGATACTGTGAAGGTGATCTCTCATAACCAGGAGCTGCTACAAGGGAGAGGCATCTGCATGCTCCCCTAAGGGTGTCTCCTCCTTGCAAGGAAATATACCCCTCTGAATCCCATCGAACATCTTAGCATGTCTCTGTGAGATATCACTCACCACTGTATGCTTTGGCATACTCATGTCATCTCTCGTATACTCATGCTGCATTGTAGATCCTCAATGTGCTACTGGATCAAACTCTATCTGAAGTTCAACCACTCTCGGGACACAAACAGAAGTGTCCTCCATCAACTGGTGCTCCTCTGCTAGACCACCAACATCCTCTAGCCATGTGACCAAAGGACATATCTGACTGTCCACTAGGATAGATGAAGTGGATCTATGATGAATCTCCTCAAGAAGCTCCTCTGATCTGCACTCTGATTCTTGAAGGGTTGTTTGTGTGCCTCTCAAGAATCCTTGAGTGCTCTGCAACTCTCGAGTGAGTTGGTCCACCTCCAACTCCTGCTCCCTCAAGGGCCTGTGATACATCTCACCAATCCCTAAGAGGTAGTCCTTGTCTGTCAACAACTGTTGGTAGTCGGTCCTCATCATAGACACTCTATCCTTGAGATTATGGAAGTTATCCATGGAAAATCCCTCATTTGAACTACCATGTGCCACTGATGCCCTCTAAAAGTAATTTTTCATCAATGCATACATGTCATCAATGCGCATGGTGGCTTCCATGATCATATCCTCATTGACTCTCAACTATCCTGTCAAATAGTATGACTCCTGATCATAGTCATGATGAGGTGCAACCTCATGTCCCTCACTACTAGTGTCAACTCTAGAACCCCCAAAAACTCTCTCTGTAGAACATAAAGTGTTTAACTACCCACTTCCTACTGTGCTACTAGGTCATCCTATATGCGACTGCCTTTCTATTATAAACCTAATTTTCACCCAGCCTGCATACCTGGGCTCTGGCCCTACTAGTTTCCATTTTCTTGAGCCAAGCTCTTCTAAAAAGCCCTCTTTTTTTAGCCACACATGCCCTTGCCTTCTATAGCCCACGTTTGCACACATACCTATGCTTGCAGGAATTCTACAACACGCGTATACTGACAAAAGCATGAAAAATGGAAAGTTGCAGATGAGAAACAGAGTTTTAGGAAATTGCTAAAACCGTTTGACTGCCTATGGCCAGTCATTCAACCGGATAACTACCTATAAGAGAAGGGGTAGGGGGCCCATTTGAAAACAAATAAAAAGAAGAAGAGTATAGAAACTTTGCCCAAATTTATCCCCCCTTTGCTCCAATTACCTGCAATTGTATTGTGAGGTTGAGTAGTTGGTGCATTGTGAAGAGGAGCCCAAGACCAAGTTCGAGGAGCAGTGTCGTCCACATATTTTAAAGTTTACTCTTGTGAAGATTAATACAAAAAGGAATACTTTTTTCATCCCACCATATCATGTGTCCAAATTGTGTATTTATTTTATGAGATTGCCACATCTAACCCAACAATTAGTATATGAAATGCATGTTTGCAACTCTTTGTTTGTCCATGTGTGAATGCAGGTCATCTTTGGGAGGAGGCTTCAATTCAAGGAGCAAGTGAAAGCAAAGGGATCGACATCAAACGAAGGATTTAAGGTAGAGTTACCTAATCTTGTTTGTACCTTTGTATTGCATGAATGTGGGGTTGTGCTGGGAGAATAGGAAAGAGTAGAGGCCTTTAAATGGTCATTTTATGCATGCATGATTAGAGCCCTGAAATGCTAAGTCTGTAAGCAGGATTTCCCTCTCACATCAGAATTGGAAACCGTACTGGGGAGTTTCTAGGGTTCTTTGGGGATTTTTTATTGGGTATTTTGAAATTGGTTTTACTGCCTTTTTTGAGTTTTTGCAAGAAGTCTGAGTGTTCGGGGGTTCTGGTTCTCAATACCAGTCTTCCCTGCTCTGCTTACTAGACTATTTATTTTCTGTTTTTTAGAGTCTTAAGAGGCATATGTGCCCTGTAGTGGGACAACACGCATATTCATGCATCCTGCCTTTAGTCAGCCCACGTATGTATGCCTGCTGATGAAGTGCTAGTTGCATGTCTGAGAACCCAGGAAATCCTTCTCAGGAAGAGGCAATCATCCTCTCCACTGCAGAAGTGATCCTTCTCAGGGATCTTCTGGGTCCTTCTAGGTCTCTTATTGAACATTCCATATTCTAGGTCTCTTGCCTCTTTGCATTAAAGTAAGTGTTTTTGTACCTTTAAGGGGTGTTGGCTTGTCTGTGTGCACATGTGCCCTGGCCTTCTACAACCCATGTATGCACACTAGTTGTTGAAGAGACAGTCGCGTACCTGTCCAGAAAAGTTTTTGGAGCCAGTAATCCTCCTCCCTATCAATTTTTTACTCCCCAGGGTCTTTCTTGTCTGAATGTGGTCTCTGTCATAGCAACTTAGCCTAGGTTTGGACTCTATTACGGCTTTTTTTTTCATTCAAAGTCTTCTTCAGTTTATTTGTTAGGTTTTTTTCATGAGATAGTGAGTCAGTCTGATCTACCTTTTTGGTTTTCAGTATCTCCCCATGGTTAGTGGTTGGCCAGAAAATTTTCTTGGCCTTGTCTTGTTTTGGTTTTTTTTTTACCGTTTTTTTCTTTAGAAAAGGAGAAAGCTTCTAGCATTAGTTTTTCTTGTTTTTTTTTAGGCACAATAAAAAAAAAAGTAGATGTTCTGTTTGTTTGGTTGAGTAGTCAAGTGTTTGCATAGATTATCAGGAAAAAGTTCATTTTCATAAGTTCTTGGTTGATTGACTTAGGACAATAAGTAACTCGTAGTCGAGTGGAATCCTGTTTTTAGTTTTTTGTCAAAAGATCTTAGAAAGAAATTTTGAAAAGTTGGTTAAAGTAAATTATTTTTGAAGAAGTAGTTTTGTTTTAAGCACTTTGCATGTTCTTCTTTTCATCGCTATAAAATATCATTGGTTTCATTATCATCTCCTATGACTTTAAAAACAACCACTGAAATAAGCGCTTAAATAAAATCTGTTAGACTTTATGTTTTGTAGGGTACACCAACAAGTCTAGGACTAGAGCCTTGATTTAGGTTGGAGAGGAAACTCTTCAAGGCTACCAAACACAAACATAAGAGTCTAAGCTAGGGAGTGTTCAAAGTCCAGTTACCGTGAAAGTTTTCTGGGACCCCCCTCTAACATAGGGGATAAACACGAGGTCGCGTACTGAAAGGTAGCAGAGATAATCCCTCCAAAATCGGACCAAGAGTAGTGGGGAACGCATATAGAGGGCTTGTCCTGGGATTCTATTGTTAGCACTTGCCATAGAGCTTTGTGGGTCTTGAATCCATTCAAGGTCCTCAGTTGTCTTCCAGAACACTTTCTCTCGATACCCTGGATAGGTTTTAGGCTTGATACCCTGCTCATTGCGGTCCACCCGACTGTCGACTGTACCCGCCTGGCAACTGTTCGCGAGCTGGAAACCTAGTTGCCTATCATTCTAGTGACTTACACGGGTGACTGCGGGGGTATACCATGGTACCTAATACAAACATCGGGCCACACTTTGCAGAGTATACCCAGAGGGTGCTTTCGTATTCAAGTTTCACTTGCACAGGTAAGTTTCTCTAGTGTTGGTTGTTGTAATTGTTCTTCCAACTAGCTATTGATTGCCTATTTTATCTCATAGGAATTTTTTGATAGAGTGTGTTTGTTTCTCAATCAGTTAGAAAGGCCTTAGTGTGTCTCTGATTTTCTCACACATTGGAGGATCAAGAGCTCTGCCGGTCGATAAGGCTTCTTGGCCTACCACCGGTCGATCTGGAGCCACCCCCACCGTCGCTAAGGTGGAAGCTAGACCATCAAGGGTCATTTGAAGGAACTGGGCCACAGGGAACTGTGTCCAACCCACCTTCAAGAGAAGAACATCTCATCTCGGAGGAACCAACCATCACTGACCCTGGAGCGCAAGCCCTTGGTCCTAACAAACCTTCAATTATGGATCTTTCGATGGCCGTTGTCGTACAGGTCTATCCTTACGAGCATTTGGAAGTATCCCAAGTAGAGATGGAACCAAATCCTACAACTTATTCAAGGAATTCTCATATTCCCTCTACGACTGTCACAAATGGGGGTGTTCCACCTCCTAACTAACAGTCACCAGTCCGGGCCACTATGGTCTCGACTGCCTCTAGTTCGGGCAATGGTCCGCTCCCATCTTTGGTGGTGATCACTGCTCCATTGTCTCAGAGTGCGATAGGCCCTCCGTTCACATACAGAATGCCTGGCTTCGATCCAAATGCTGTCCTTTTTCAATCCACTCAACCAACTCTAAGTCTAGGGGCAAGGAGTTCAAATGCTCCTCTGTAAGGATCCACAGGGGGAAATCCAGCTCCTTATAATGCTTTCCCTTACGAAGGAGGTCACATACCTCCTTCATTCCCTACACTCGGTGGTGCTCACTAGCAATCCGTTGGGCCAAGCATGAACTATGGTTCGTATGGAGTGAGTAGTCAAGGACTGCCTTCTAATAGTCAGTCGGTAGGTTCGACACCATTCTCTTTGTTGGGTGTGTTTGCTAACAATTCTTTCTCGTCCATTGCTTTCCCCACTGTGGGAAACCCCAGTTATGGACAACTGAATCCTATGCAGGGTACTATTCCTGCACAAGGGGAAAACCTAGGAATCCCTTCCCCCCAAGGACCTTGGAATCCTTGGCAAGGATCAGCTTCCTCGTCATGGATGCCGACAGGGGGCAACCCCTTCCAAAGTCATTGGAACCCTGGACAAGGTTCAACACCTATACTCGTCGGGTCGACAGGGGGCATCCCTTCTCAAAATCCTTGGACCGCAATGCAAGCCCAACTTCCTTTGTCCTTCTATGGAAGTCAGCCAACGATGCCTCAACAAGCACAGAATCTGTAAGCTGGTCCTGGAGAAGGTTTTGACTAGAATCTTGGCTAGTAGACAAACTTTTCTTGCCAACCCGGTGCTATTCAAAATCCAGGCCCCTTTTTCCATGGTCATAATCAGCAGCCCAAACTACCGTTCCTGGAAACTTTGCATTTGCCTGACTTAACGAGGTTGTTGAATGACCCCATCTGTCATGATCTGTGTTGGCCTCCTATGCTGACCAAGTTTCCTTCGGACATTCCCAAGTTCGAATCCAAACCTAACGAAGATCCAGGCGATCATGTGACTACTTTTCATCTCTAGTGCTCGTCTAACTCATTGAAAGATGACTCGATCCAGTTGTGCTTGTTTCAATGCACTCTCATAGGGAGTGCTGCGAAATGGTACATTGAGATCGACTGCCCAAGATACTCTTCCTTCGGCAAATTGGCAATGACTTTCTTAAACCATTTCCAATTACCTATGAGATACGATGTCGGAACCGAATTGTTGGCCAACTTTGAGTAGACCAAGGTGGTCCATATCTCCGATCACATCCAAGAATGGAGATGCCGGAAGAGTTTAATAAAAGTACCAGTCCCACCAGAATTTTTCCTGGAGTGGTTCCTTAATTCTTTGGTACCCCATTTATCCAAAGATGTAGCGACGTCGACAGTCTTTTCTGAATAATATGCGATAATGAGAGCTCAACAGCTTGAGCTGATTTACTCACAATCTGGCTTACTTTATGAAATATTGCCAAATGCACCTAGGTCCATTCTTGACAAAACCAGACAAAGATCTAGATCACATGTCGATGGTATTGTCAGTTCAACACAATCTAAGACCGTTGATCCACTATCAATTGTCGATACAACAGACAGTGGCCAGCCAGACCACAGGTCTGGCTTCTCCCCCTACCAAAATTTTGGATGGGAAGAAGAAAAAATGAACGAAGGGTAAGGGGGATAAGAAACCTACCAATAATGCTGGCGGGGGAAACACTGAAAACAAGAAGTCGAAGTATCTGTGTAATCTATGCATGGAAGACCACCCAAATTATTAGTTCCCTTGGCTCGCAGAGCCCTAAACATTATTGGCACAACAACAGCCTATTGTTTTAACGAACCCATTCCAACATGGGAAAAATTTAACTCAAGCCTCGGTGAGGGCAGAAGGGGGCAGTTAAGAACCTCTTCCATCTTCGAGCAATCCTTCATCCGCAAATGTGTACATGATGAAAGGTGAGGCATACATATCAACTAGAGCACATGATTACGGAATGCCTAGCTCCTCTGAGAAGAGTAAATAAGCTGAGATTCCCCCTCTTCCTCTTCAGATTGAGAAGGCGTTGGGCGTAACATTGACACACATCCCAAAAAGTGCATTCAAGAAATCTTCTCACAACCCGAATGCAAGGGCCACCCATAACTACTTTGTGGTGGACAATTTGTCACAAACCCCTTGTGCGATGTCTTGTTTGGAAGTCCTCTAGAGTTTCCCTTCCCAGAGAAAGGCTCTGTTAGCCACTTTAGGATCTGCTGAGACTTGTAATCTGGGCATGATCATGCTTGATACGACCAACTTAAAACCTCATCTCCCTTACCATGTTGTGTTTCAGATAGTAGTGGCTTATACCACAAAAAAATTTACACGGAACATTTTCTGCACAGTGGTTGATGAGGGCACCTCGACATGCGTAATGTCTTTGGCGTGTTGGAAGGCCATAGGCTAGCCCGTTTTGTCTCCGTCACCAACTCTTCTTACTGCTTTCGATGGTCATTATTTCTGACCACATGGCATCATTCCCTCTTTCCTCGTGCAGTTAGAGGGGAAAACCATGTGTGTCAAAGTTGAAGTAGTCGATGCTCAGATCGACTATAATCTTTTGTTAGGAAGGAGTTGGAATTATGCTATTCAAGAAGTGGTTGCTACTATTTTCTGGGTCTTTTTGTTTCCACATGAGGACCAGATAGTGACCATTGATTAGTTGTCTTTATCCCATCCTGAACCTTCATCAGGGGCATCCATGGTCCCAATGATCGACAACCCTCAACCCAGCATTGTCAACATAGGGGTTGGTTTGTGCCCACCTTTGATGGGTACTTTCGATTACCTGCCCCCTCCCGGCGATATTAAGTTCGTATCAAACCAGCCTAAGGTTGAGGTTTTTCAATTATCGTTATTTCGTACGACTTACTTTCACAATTCGTGGACTCTTCCTTCCCCATCAAACATGATGGAAGGGAAAGGGCACCATGGTATGGCCATGCCCTTGTCCACGGCAGAAGTTGCGTACTTTATAGTCCAGCAAGCTTTCGTCGACCCCGATCCGACTCCTGCATAGGAGTTAGATCAGATTTCAGAGCCTACTTGGGTTCGAGGTTCCCTTTCCAATACTGATTCTTTAGACTTAGTCCTGCCCTTCGACGAAGAAATCATAGAGGAAATGACCAGTCCGGACGAACCCTGGGATGATCTCCATCACAGATCTTACTTCCTCCCAGAGTTAAGAAGAATTGAAGAAGGAGAATTTACTTTGACTATGACTGGAGATAGGTCCTGTCCTATCAATCCCTTGGCTATGCACACAGTTTATGCCGAGGGTAATATGGAAGCCATTGCCAAGACGATACCTATTGATATCTCCAGAACCCCTGGCATCACAGAGAATGTCCTCGTTGGAGCTGATTGCTCCCTCAAAGAGATTCGAATCTACACGGATTTATTTAAAGAATTTTGTGACATTTTTGCTTGGTCTTATGAGGAAATGCTAGGCATCGATCCAAGAATTGTCGAACATGAAATCACGACTTATCCTAACGCTACGCCGGTCCGGCAGAAGCTTTGTCCAGTCAATCCTAGGAAAGAAGCAGCTATCAAAGCTGAAGTAGAGAAACTACTTAAGGCAGGTTTTATCTACCCCGTTCACTTGACTCAATGGGTGTCAAACCCCATTCCAGTCGATAAGAAACAGGGTATGATTCACGTTTGTATGGACTTCCATGATTTGAACAAGGCTTGTCCAAAGGATAATTTCCCCACACCATTTATTGACCAGATAGTCGATGAATGCACAGGATACAGATCAAACCTGAAGACCAACACAAACCCCCTTTCATTTGTCCGTGGGGTACATTCACTTATCGGAAAATGCCTTTTGGTCTGAAAAATGATGGAGATACCTTTCAACAAGCCATGTCTTTCACTTTCCACGATCTCAAACATATAGTTGAGGCTTACCTTGATGACTTAGCATCAAGATCTCGTAAGAGAGCTGATCATCCTACGCACCTCAGACTCATCTTTGAGCGATGTCGCTACTACCGGATTCGCTTGAATCCAAACAAGTGCAGTTTCTGTGTTACGTCAGGTCGTCTGCTAGGTTTCATAGTTTCGACAATGGGGATCATGGTTGATCCTCTCAAGGTTGAGGCAATAGTGCATTTGCCTCCCCCACGCATGATCCTTCAACTTCAGAGTTTACAGGGAAAAGTGAACTTCTTACAGCGTTTCATTGCAAACTATGCCGAGATCACAAATGGCTTTATTTTTTTACTCAAGAAGGATGTCCCTTTTCATTGGGATGAAGCTGCTCAACGCTCGTTTGATTATTTGAAATGCACCCTCACATCTTCCCCTCTGCTTCGGCCACCCAATTATAATAAAGACTTCTTATTGTACTTGGATGCAACAAAGTTGGCCATCAATATGGTCTCGGTTCAGGAGGATGATGTGATTTCTGAGTACGTAATCTATTATTTGAGCCGAGGCCTAGTTGGACCGGAACTTAATTATTCACATGTTGAAAAACTTGTGTTGGCAGAAGTTCATGTTGTCCAACAATTTCGTCATTGTATCTTGTTTCGCAAGACCACTGTCATTGCCGTTGTGAATCCATTTCCATACGTATTGACACGACGAATAATTGGCAGAAATATCAGTGGATGGATAGTTGTCCTCCAAGAATTTGACTTAGATTTTGTTTCGGAAAAATCCAAAATGTCATTGGTCTTTGCAGAACTCATATCAGAACTTTTGGTCGAGTCAAGTGATTTTATGCCCGAAGATTTGCCTATTAAAGGAGACATGTTTTTTATCATGTCTTCGGACCCCTTGTCTATCTCTAGACTTTGAAGTGCCCTGCCTTTGCTTCTCACGATGAGCATCGATGTATATGCCATCAGGCCAAGAATTATCTTATACTCGAAGACACATTGTATCATCAAGGCATAGATTCCATCCTTCGTAGATGTCTCACTTATGAAGAAGCAGAAATCCTCCTTAACGATTGCCACACTTGAGCATGTGGCAACCATATATCTAGGTTGGCAACAACCCAAAAGATCTTACGTGTTGATTACTTCTGGCCAAAATTAATCAAAGATTATATTGAATTGGTCAAGAAGTGCCACCCATGTCAAATATTCTCTCGAAAGATGAGGGCACACCCTTCTCCTATGTTTCTTTCCATTACCATTGGTCCTTTCAACAAAGTGGGGGATTGATTACACTACATGGAACCCCCTTTCAGCAAGGGGGCATCATTATATCATCGTAGCAGTAGACTACTTTACGAAGTGGGTTGAAGCTATGCCAACGTTCAAATATGATGGAGAGACAACAACTCTCTTTTTGTTCAACCAGATTATAGCAAGGTTCGACATCCCGAGAGAGACTGTCACTGACCATGGCAGTCACTTCCAAAATAAAATGATGATTGAGTTAACATCAAAACTTGGGTTGAGGCAAGAACATTTGTCACCTTACTACCCTCAATTGAATGGTCAGGTGGAAGCTCTGAATAAGTCCCTCAAGACTATTTTACAGCGAACGATCAATTCGACCAAATCAAATTGGAATTTGATGTTGTACTCTGCGTTATGGGCCTACCGAACCTCTGTTAAGACTGCAACCGGTTTCTCAACTTTTCAACTTGTTTACGGAATGGAAGCAGTTTTACCCATAGAATGTCAGATCCCCTCTTTAAAATTGGCAGTACAGTTATTGCCAGACACTTCACCGCTGGAAGAGTAGCTATTACATCTTGAACAACTCGATGAGCAGCGTTGAGACGTAGCCTTGGCCAATGAGGCTCACAAACAAAAAAAATTGTGTCAGTATGATCGGTCTGTTCACCCTCAAATTTTCTCTGAAGGCAACCTTGTCCTAGTCTATGACCAAGATAAGGATCCCTTAGGTGCAGGCAAGTTCAAACCCATGTGGTTCGGACCCTTCAATGTTAAAGAGGTTCTTAAAAAAGGTGCTTATCATCTGGTTGACTTGGAGGGAAACGCTTTGGATGAGCCTGGAAATGGGCTCTACCTCAAGAATTATTACTCGTAGGTGGGTCGCCTTCAGTGACTTCTTGTAACATATGTATAGTCTTTGTACATTTTTTTTTCTTACTTTTTGTCTTTTGCGTTTATGCAAGTGTCGTTGTTGATGAAATTCTTTTCACGGTGGTAGATGTCAAGTGAATCAAAGGTTTTCGTGGGGTTTGTGGATGGTTCTAGCCAACACACTCAGAGGCTTACTTCCGCAACTTGGGTGATTTTTACACCTCAAGGCCAGTTGTTATCCTTAGAAGGTATCTGTTTAGGTAATGCTACAAATAACATTGTCGAATACAACGTAGTCATAGAGTTTCTTCGTGATGCTTTGTCGCATGGTATCTCTCGGCTTTGGGTCTACTTAGATGCTCAACTAGTTGTGTCTCAATTAAATGGTGTTTACCACATTTACGACCCTACCCTACACCAACGGTTCCTTAGGGTACATCTCTTAGAACAAAGTCTTGATTACATTACTTACATTCATGTTCCTAGGAGATTAAATCACATCACTCATACTCTAGCTAATCATATATTAGATTGGCATTTTGCACACATGTAAAGATAAAAAACACACATGCACATGTAAATACATTTGTAGCATAATCCATAAAGCATAAAAAGACAAAAACGAGCCATATATATGTCGAAAAATGTATCAGAGTACAGTTGAGGTGCGTACACCTCAAAAATATACACAGCAGGAATCATGGGGCTTATGCCCTCAAAAATGTTCAAAAGTGCTCACGACACATAAACAATCCAACCTAGCTAAGGGCGGAGCCTGTTGGCCCGGCCGTAGTGTACAACGACGTTTTCCAAATGCCGAAAATGTTGGACCCAAGTTCATGGCACCCCAACTACATGAGGTTGCATAGAGGGTGGCAGATCCTCAATCGCTGCCATAGGCACAACACGAGTAGGAACGATAAGGTTCTGCTAGAACCTCCTCAAAAGTCTCTCGGCCTCCCTAGGTTGAGGCCCCCCTACTTCTCCTGCCAGTTCGGTGGCTCCGGATGGTCTCACATCTGAACGAGGACGTCGTCTAGTCCTCAGAAAATCATTTGGATGCACTGATCCCATGTCTGCACATAAGAAACAAATATTTGTTAGATACTCTGGTACACACACAAAAAAAAGGATATATATAAAAGCAAATAAAAATTAAAAACTATGAAAATTAAAAGCTTACCCAACTCTCCTCTCACTTCTCCGGGAGGAACAACCATGTCCGGGTCTCTAAAAAATTCGATACTAGCATATGGATAGTCTTCTATCGCTGGAATCTGGCGAGACCACCAGTCGAAGAACTTGTCATCGAAGGCCTCCACGGTCCTTCTGCCACCCTGTCGTGGCAACAGTGTCGCCCATATACATATGGTTGGGAATGTGGCTGTGTGCCCTCGTACTATCTCTCGATGGATAATACAGGGCACCCTCTCGAAGAAGAATGCACAAAGTATGGTCCCAAACCCGAAGTTTTTGTGCCTCCACATGCGACACTCAGTCAACTGCCTTTTCATGCATTGAAGTAATGTCGTGCTCCAATCAAACACATGTTCATTCAAGCACTGCACCGCACAATGCATATGCACCCAGGATGCTTAGTGAAGTGCAACAGATCCAGTGATCTTCCCAATCAGTAGTACTATCACTTTCAGTGATAAGTTAGATATCTTGTTGATCGGCACCTGTGTGCCCACTTTGTCAGTCGCTGCCTCACAATGGAGCCCAATCAGTTCCGCTATGTTATGAGGCCCTGAAGGAAATGTGTGGAAGTTGACAGGTTCCCCTCTCCTCAAGAGGCCATTCAAGAAGTATATGTCCTTTTTCATCAGAGTCAACGACTGAACTTCAAGCATGAAGGCCTCTGCATCCAGGTGCCAATAATCTATCAAGGCATTCAGTAGCCTCAGTTGTGCCCGCATGAATGGACACTAGTAGAATATCAGTAGCCCGCATTGATCCAATGCAACAGTCACACCAGGGTCCTCATCGACCAAAATTTCAATGTCTTCATTCTCTCTTTCCCTCCAGTGAACATACATCCTGCAAGTGCCAGTTCAGGAGGGGAATTAGATCTTGTTTTTTATTTTTTTTCTCAAAATTAGGGGCATACGTGGGATGTAGTGGTGACAGTCGCATATGCACACGTGCAATAATTCTTTTGCATGCATGCATACGTGTGTTGTACCAAGACAACCCGTGTATGCCTAGGGCCGACCCTTTTAAAAGGTCGACGCCCCCCAAAAAAATGAAATAAAATGCATAAATTAAAAATTGAAATGCAAGAGGAGTGAATTTGTACTTACTTGGTCCAATTGGAAGTTTGTTTCGTCCACTAAAGCTCCTAGAATCAACACTTTTATCAAAGGGGTGTTTTTGGCTCCAGAGTCAATTTCCCAAATCAGCAATGGTGATAATGAGCTGCCAGCTTCTATTTATAGACTTTTTGGCCCCTTTTTGTCATTTTTTGGACCCCCTTGTCTTTTTTCTAAACTGAAAATTATTTAGTATGGTTTAGGAGTTTCTTTGGGAAGGTTACGATAGAGGTCACTTCGAGTATCGGGAAGCTTTTGGGAGATTTGGGTCATTTTTGAAGGTCCTTTGGTAAAAATATCATTTTTTCAACTTGAGCATTTAAGTTAGGTTTCCACCTCCACTTTTTGTATCTCATTTTCTTTATCACTTTCCATAGGATCAAACCCACCGAGTTGTGACACAGAACCATCTTTGCTTCTTTAGAAGTGTCGTAATGTCGTGGTAGAGCCTTCCCCTTCATGGATGCCTTAGTTAGATCTTGCTTGCATTTTTGACATCCATGTTGTTGGTAATGACTATAGGCTCGGGAGTCCTTGTTAGTCTTGTCTAGATTACGAGTTTGAGCCTCATCTGCATGACTCTTTATCACTCTTGACCTCACCCTAGGGACTCCCAAAATTTTAAATGGGTCTTCTTTTAAGCCCTTTTCAGACCCTTTAAAACATGAAAAGATTATCGAGCGATCTTGTTGTCCTTCACGCTCGCTAAACTGAAATTTGAAGGCATGTCTGTCTAGCGGTAGTTTACCCCTTTTTCGGTCCATATGGTCAATTGTATGAACAAAGGTATACTCTAAGAGCTTCGATTCCCTAGAAGAGTATTCTCAGGCATGCTTTTAACCCTTTTTCGGGCCTAAGGGACTAAAATTATGAAAAAGGAACCCCCATGGAGTCCATAATTAAACTCTTTTCAGACTCCCTAAAATTGAAAAGATCGTCGAGTGACCTTATTCTTTCACACTCGTTAAATTGGTCCAGAAGAACATTTCTGACAAAGTCCATAGTTAAGATTTTTTTAGACTCCTTAAAAATGAAAAATTTGTCGAGTAACCTTGTCTTTATCACACTCGTTAAAATGGTTTTGAATAGACGTCTGGTCGGTGCTAGTTTACCCCTTTTTGAAGCTGACTAGACTATCTTCGAAAAAGGTGTTGGACACACCTACCACACTTAGAGGGGGGGTGAATGAGTGTGGGGCTCTTTTTCCCAAAACTTCCCTCTTGCACAAAAACTCATCAATTAGCATTCAACATTTATTCATTACC
>ML783046.1:414629-433583 GCA_009831015.1 Picea engelmannii | reverse complement strand
ATAATGAGTCATCTATACATTTTTCCAACAATTCATCATATACCAATGGAACCACATCTATCCATCTTCATCATGTATCAATGACAACTCATTGATCCATCTTCATCTATGCATTCTCATCAAGGACAATACATATTATATTGCATCAATCATCAATCAATCAATCCTTTGACATCAATCAATTACTTGACATCAATCAATGACATCAATCAATCAAACCATTGGCATCAATGACAACATGATCCAACAAAAGGTACCCCAATGGAGTCTTCATTTACGCTTTTTCAAACTCTCTAAAAATGAAAAACCGTCGAGCTTACCTTCTCTAGGCTCATTAAAATTACATCGAAGGACATTATCATTGTGTGTCTTATTAATCGCATTTTCATACCTGCGTCTTATGCCTAATGTCATCTCCATGTTTCTCTCAACTGAACCATCTGAAGCATGCCTTATACGCAAGCCCTGTAGAACTTTGCCTCTCCATCTTGACACCTTTGGCCCATGGAGGTTTTTTTCAAGTGTCCCTTTTCTGCATATGTCCCTTTGATCTGAGCATCAGTGTGTTCCTTGTGCCTGGAACTAGTATGATTGCGACACTCGTTCCTCCTTTGTAACGTAAAAATTCTTTTATTCTTTTTTCAAAGCTTTTCAAAAATATTGAAAAAAGACAAAAAAATATATATATATACCCCAAAAAGAGGAAGGGAAAAGTATTTTGTTTTTGTTGGCAACACAATGAGTCACCCTTGGACAAAGCACATCTTTTCATTTGTTCTTCAAAGATCTGGGATATAGTATGACCTTAGGAAGTTGTTCTCATAGAGTCGTGTCCTCCTCTGTTTGGTTATTCCTTCGAACATATGGAGAGTTGGCGTTGCCTCCTACATCGTCAACTTATGTCAATATCATATTGCCTGAGTCTTATCATTTGTCATGTTTTGTCCAAGGGAAGTTTTTACCAATCTCGTGTCGGACTTTCTGTAGTTTGTCTCTTGACCTCATGCCCGGCCATCCTAAAACACCAATCAAAATCATTGTTCAAAATCAATGAAGTTTTATGTTTGATCATCGGGATCCTCTTGTCTACTCATGACGAGTTGTCAAAGACATCTGGGTAGTGAAGTCATACACTCATATTACACTCTTACTCGAGTTTTGAAGATCTTGAAGTTGTTGCTCGATCTTTGAAAGCATCATCTCCAGCCATCAGACGACACTTAGCTTCTTAAAGATGGATACTATACATGTATATATTTTTATTTTGAGATGTATATCCATTGTGTATTTCTCGCGGATACAATTTATATAGTTATATGACATGGATTTGTAGTGTATTTGATTGGCATCCATGATTTTAGTTTCTATCCTGAGCATGGATGTGCCTGCCTCGGTGAGACAAATTTTTATTTTGCAGATGGAAGCTCCCACATACTGGTCCCTGGGCTCACTCACTTGGCACATTGACGAAAATTGGTAAAGTATTTCGGCCATCAGATCCTCTTCTGACCTCACACTTTAGGGGGCATCTATTATAAACCTAATTTTCACCTAGCCTGCATACCTGGCCTTTAGCCCTACTAGTTTCCATTTTATTGAGCCAAGATCTTCTAAAAATCCCTCTTTTTTGAGCCACATGCGCCCTGGCCTTCTACATCCCGTGTACGCACACATACATACGCTTGCAGGCCTTCTACAACACGTGTATATTGACAAAAGCACGAAAAATGGAAAGTTGCAGACGTGAAACAGAGTTTCGAGAAATTGCTAAAATCATTTGACTGCCTATGGTCAGTCATTCAACTAGATAACTACCTATAAAATAAGGGGTAGGGGTCCCATTTGAAAAAAAAAAAAAAAAAAAAGAGTATAGAAACTCTGCCCAAATTTATCCCCCCTTTGCTCCAATTTCCTGCAATTGTATTGTGAGGTTGAGTAGTTGGCGCATAGTGAAGAGGAGACCAGGACTAGGTTTGAGGAGCAGTTTCGACCACATATTGTAAAGTTTACTCTTGTGAAGATTAATACAAAAAGGAATCCTTTTTTTGTCCCACCATATCATGTGTTCAAATTGTGTATTTATTTTATGATATTGTCACATCTAACCCAACAATTAGTATATAAATGCATGTTTGCAGCTCTCTGTTTGTCCATGTGTGAATGGAGGTCATCTTTGGGAGGAGGCTTGCAGTCAAGGAGCAAGTGAAAGCGAAGGGATCGACATCAAACGAAGGATTTAAGGCAGATTTACCTAATCTTGTTTGCACCTTTGTATTGCATGAATGTGGGGTTTTGTGTTGGGAGAATAGGAAAGAGTAGAGGCCTTTAAATGGTCATTTTCTGCATGCATTATTAGAGCCCTTAAATGCTAATTTTGTAAGCGGGATTTCCTTCTCACATCACTTTCATCATCAAATGCTAGCTCCCTATGAATTATACTGTATCTGGTGTGAGTAGTTGTATCCTCCTGTGCACTCACCCTACTACTATCATCTGCGTCTAAATCCCATATAGATGTGTCCAGACACGTGCAATGGTCACCCTTATCAATAAAGAGTACATCCTCCTCACTGTAGGCTGGTCCTGGAAGTAAGTGTCCCATCAATCTGTAACTCTCCATATCCATATCAACTAATGGATTCCCTAAAAGAGGTGACCCAATCTCCTTATGATGATATGTAAGTGTAGGATCAACTATTTGCACATCATATATCTCATTATCGATCTATGGATCTATGTGTCTCTATTGTGTATCTCTCACGTACGACTCCTCCATCATATCTGACTTGCCACTGATATCCTCATGTGATGCGGTTGTCATAGATGCCTGGAAATATGGCAGTTGTGTCATGGTCACCATAGAGAGCTCGTCATCTCTAGGTTCTAACATGTGTGAATCCTCACTAGTGTCACCACTCTGTTGAGGTGTAAGGTCATCAATAGTATGTGATACTTCTGATGAAACATTGGTGCTATCATCCTATCCATCCAACTGTCCCTCCAATGCACAAGGGTCACTATCCTCCTCAAGCGTGCAAGAATTGCTAGCCTCTATGCAAGAGTCACTATCATCATCAGACTACTCCAAATAAGCATCTATCACTCCACCCTCACACATCTCATCATCATTGTCATATTGCACCTCAATAATTTGCTTTTGACCCTTACCCCTACACCAATGATCTGGTTCCCAAGGCACATTGCAACTGTAGACAAGTTGTGTGCTCCTAATGGGCGTGGGGTCTCTCTATTCTTCCCTTCATCTAGCTTCTCTGGCTCTCTTTTCCTCTACTAATATGATCCTGTGTAAAACCTCATCTTTGCTCCAAATGGGATTTCTTAAGGCTACATACTGTGGGAAATTTATTTGGGTCATAGTTCCCTTGATAAGGGTGGAATATTTTATCTCACAGAATATTATCTCAAAGTATATCTCATCCATTTCTCCTTGTGGAAGACCCCTGAGGATGGGAGGAATCTAAGCTCTAATACCACTATAACGTTCCCAAGCAAATATGTCAGGAACATCACTTCTTCCATGAATTTTAAACTTTTACTGGTTGTGGCATTTCGTCAAACAATTTTCTTACTATGATCCTTTAGCTTGCCCTTAGGGTTATATTGATGACTTTAATGTGTGTTTGCAGCAATAAACAAGAAGATACAATACTGGAACATACCTCAACCATATGCAAGATCAACAATATGATAGATAATCCAAAATACCTCAGATCTGATACTATTCATAAATAGAAGAAGCCCCTGAATACAAGAATTATGCAAATCTGGAATGATCAACAAATAGATCCAATAAACACAATAAGAGCTGCTACAAAATTCTTTGATAAGACAAGGTAAGCCTCCAAAGGCTGAATAACAATGAATACCAATACAGGAATGAGATCTGGGCCGTATGAAGTGCCAAACCACCAATATGGAAGATGCCACGCCCTGTTGGAACACTGAATAGCCTCAACAATTCGGCCCTGCTGCCAAATATGTCCAAACCCTACAGTAAATATGCCAAACAATAGATCGGGTAAATGCAAGAACTACCCAAGTTCTAAAATCCTCAAAATCCCTCTCAAACCCATAGATATAACTTCCCTCCAAGGAATGGTGCGCTCCCTTGGATGCCAGAAACCCTAGATAGTTCGGCCTCCCTCCTAGATGCCTCCAAATGCTCCACAAAACCACTAGACTAGTATATAGGTACTTGGTTACCTCACTGGAGAAGTCCCAAGCGAAATAGTGAAGATCTGGGCTAGAAAATGACTGAAACCACTTTCTAAAGTTTGCTCCTCTCCTCCAGTTCATCCCATGTATCTAATAAATCAAATGGTACATAAAAATCCTCCTGAATGGACTAGATATGATGTCCAAGACCCTGCAATGAAAACCCAGGTGCTAGAATCTCTAGAATCCCTGTCAATCATCTACAATGAACCTCCCTCAATGGATGGTGCACCCCCCTTGCTAGAAACCCCCAATGGTGCACCCTCTCTCTCTTTCTGTTCCCGTGGCTAGTGTAGAACCCTCCTGCATTGAGTAGATCTGAACTAGAATGGCGTGGGGGAGTATTGAATCCCTGAGACCAAGCTTGGTACAAGCTAGGTGGAATCTTTCACCACCGAATCATCATCTAGGGTTTGTTAAGTCAAAACCCTCAAAACCCCCAAGGTATGGGCTCTCTAGCTAGAAGCCAGATATCAAAATGATAACCATACATGAATGAGAGAATAGAAGCCCTTGCCTCTCCTTTATACTTCCTGCTCACCTTGTCCCTCCAAAGTGACTTTCATTTTATTAATTATTAATTAATTAATTAAATCACTTTAATTAATTAATTAACCCTTTTACCTCTGAAAAACACCTTATCTCTCCTTGTGGCTTCCCTGGCCACTGAAAGTCACTTCTCATCATCCTATCCTGTAGTGTTGTTCCTCCTTATTCCAATGAACTATTAAATTGAGACGTTCCTCCAAGTATTGTGCCCAAAATGACCTCTTCAGTGAATTTAATTAACCTATAGCTCAAAATACTCAAAACCATGGAAATCGTCGGAATGCAACGGAACCAAATCCAATCTGTGTGGAATGGATCATAATGATGAAATAGGATGAGAGATGCAAGCCAGACCCCAAAATATCCTTCAATATCTCATGTTCTAACTATAATCTCCAACTGGATACCCTGGTCATCACAACATTGTGTAATACCCTTATGTCCCAAGGTGGGGACATTACAAAAATGGCCCAAGAACATCATCAGGAAATCCAAGAGAAATGGGTCGAGTGCGAAAGGAACTGGACCAAGATCAATCAGGTGACGAGAGACATCGGCCATCCAGAGCTCCACACACCTAACGACTTTGTCGACTTGCATGACATAGTCAAACTACATGCCGAACAAGACTCATCATGGGCTACGGAGATAGAAAATGTGGAAAACATGGCACTGGGTCAAGTACAACAATTCATTGAGCACCTGATCAAGGCTCGAATAGTGTTACAGTAGTTAAGTGCTAAAATAGTCAAGTATCGAGAACATGCAGTGGAGATAAAGGAGACCCTTTCGGCGTTGATGGACTAACATAGATTCTTGTATGCCAGCATGTGCGAGGAACACTTCATCAAATGGTCAGAGTATGAGAAGAGTCACCCACTCAAGTGAAACCATTTGATTACTCTTAGAATACTGAGGGATGAAAGTGCCATGTGGCAATGTTTTGTTTTACTTAGCTTGCACTTTTGATAATTATTTTTAGTTAATAATGTGTTATAAATAAGAGGATCCACGTGTTAGAAGAGGTTGATGGTTTTTGCAAAGACCCTCATTTTTGGATTTGTAAAGAATTATTTCAGAGCTACCTTAATTGAGAAGTCATGTTTAGGACCAGAGACAAGTTTGTTTTTTTCATCAAAAGCATGTGTGATTGGATCTGAAGAAGAATTATTTATGATTTTATCTCATGAATGGATGTTGTAACGAGTAAGAGCTTTGAATCTATTGATAAGTTATCTATTTCAATATTTTTATAGTTCTTGTATTTAATGATTAAAAGTAATCGTTGTGTTAATGTGTGATCAATGATTAGAGATAATGAAACTATTTTTCTTTCCATCATTTATTACATGTATGTTCTCTTCTGATAATTGTATCTTAGACATTGATTGGAACACCAGCAGGTTAATGTATTAGTGCTAGGCTTGTCATAGGTGTAAGAGTCATTTTCTACATGATTGAGCATGAGGGTTATCCCAAACTCAAACTTCTTCAGTAGTTAAGAATTTCCCCTTTGTTACCCAACTAGTTTATACCAACATTTATCTTATATTGGTCCCACCTATAAGAGAAAATATAAAGAGAGAACGTTCAAAACTGAAGGAGGAGCTTTCACAAGAAGACATCTTGTCAATCACTAAGTAAATCCCATCGATTAATTGGCCAGATCGAAAGATCTAGAGAACCATTCCACCATTAAATGTTGCAGATTCTAATTGGGCCTTGGTGGCGGGTTTGGTTCCTACTGTTGAGTTAAATGGATTTAGGACCCCTCAACAGGTTGTTGACTAATACAGGTCATTGGGTTAGGGTTTTGGATGTCATTAATTCCTATATGTATATTGTATTGTAAACAATGTATCACTATGAATGAATATAGAATATGTTGGTTTTCCCGGCTTGGGTTTCCAGGGGAAAAATATATGTGTAATGTGTGTATTTTCCATTATATATTTTTTGTTCTTTTATTGAAAATTTGTTTGCAGTAAAATATTGTACAAGGCTAAAATCTACAAGGTTTTTCATAAACAAAGTGCCCAGTATGAAAGGATTCACGCAGTCCATAAGTGGGGTGACCAAGGGTGGCGTGACTCCTTGGATAGAGATGGATGAAGTTGTACGATGGAAGCAGATAGCGAATGACTCAAGACAAGTAGATTCAAGTGTCCCATGCAACCTAAGGTAGAAGAGTCTTGGTTTGCACAATGAGCTAGGATATACATGGACTTGCAACAAAGCACTTTGGAACCAAGTGGTCAACCAAGGGGTGCTCCCACACAGTTTTTGAAAGACAAGCACAATGTAGGTATGTTGTATTGTGATTTTGTTTTTATTTTTCACTTAAC
Source organism: Picea engelmannii (assembly GCA_009831015.1). Taxonomy (NCBI): domain Eukaryota; kingdom Viridiplantae; phylum Streptophyta; class Pinopsida; order Pinales; family Pinaceae; genus Picea; species Picea engelmannii. Next base: position 426,453 of record ML783046.1, on the reverse strand, counting down.
ACATAAAGAGTGGAAAGGCTTGGTTTGCACCAAGGTACAAAGGTTTGGTGCCTTGGGTGGAAAGTTTGGCAGCCAAGACCATCAGTTGTGTTTCATGTGTTCCATGGATCTGGTTATCAATGTAAGAATGGTGCATGCTCTGTTTGACTCAGGTGCCTCACACAACATTTTGAATACTGAAGTAGTGAAGGAGTTGGGACTTAGAGTCTCCCTGTGTGGATCTATGCTGAAGGCAGTAAACTCTAAGGAAAAGGAAGAAGTTGGTGTTGCCTCCTTAGTTCACATTCAACTTGATAAGTGGGAAGGTTGGGATAACTTCACGGTGATTCCTATGGATGAATTTGAGGTGATTCTTGTGAAAGAGTCCCTAAGGAGGACGCATTCAATCCTCATCCCATGGATGGACAATATGGTTACACTTGGTGAACAAAATGCTTGGGTTGTGCACATAACCACAAGGAATTTTGGTGGAAAGGTACAACTTGTGTTTGCATTGAGTATGAAGAGAGAAACAAGGCGGAGTGTCTGATGAGTTATCGAAATTTCTCCCACCATGACACACTATTGACCACCATATAGAGCTAAAGAATGAGTTGCAGCCACCTGTAAGAGCTCCTCATCAATTTTTCGGGCATGATTTGGAAGAGTTAAAGAGACAGTTGATAGGGTTGAATGATGTTGGCTTCATTCATCCATCCAGGTCCCCATGTGGCACCCTAGTTTTATTTTGAAATAAGACATATGCTTCAGAGTTGAGGATGTGTTTGGACTACTAAGCATTGAACAAATAAACTATGAACAACCAATACTCGTTGCCTTTAGTTAATGATTCTTTGACAAGTTGGCAAAGGATAAGATATTTTCAAAGGTTGACTTGCAACATGGGTATTATCAAGTATGAATTGTAGAAGGAGATGAAGCGAAGAAACATATGGTGACAAGGTATAAGAGCTATGAGTTCCTGATGATTCCTTTTGGAGTGTGCAATGCCCTTAAAACCTTTTTCACATTGATGATTGATGTGTTGCGACCATTTTTGGACAAGTTCATTGTGGTGTATTTGGATGACATCATAGTGTACAACAAAATTATGGAGGAGCACAAGAAGCACTTGGTGTGGGTCTTTGAGGCATTACGACAAAACCAGTTGTTCTTGAAGAAGTCCAAGTGTGTTTTGGGGCAGACTGAGATACCATTCTTGGGGCATTGGATTGGCCAAGTATGAATTTGCAAGATGCCTACAAAGGTGAAGGAAATCAAATATTGGGAATAGATCACGACGTGATATTCCTCCTTAGGATAGCCAACTAATATCGCAAGTTCGTAGAGGGATACTCCAAGATTGTTGCATAACTAACTAACTTGTTGAAAAAGGAGAAGGAATGGAACTTTATAGAGAGGATAAAGTTTGTGTTTCAAGAGATAAAACACAAAATTGCCACTGCCCCCATGTTCAAGCTACCAAAATTTTAGCAATCGCTTGAATAGTGGACAGATGCATCAAAATTTTCCATTGGAGGAGTTCTAATGAAGGAGGGACATCCGGTTCCCATTCATAGAAAAATGATCTAATATTGTGACCAGAGATACCTAGTTTATGAGAAGGAGATGACTGCAGTGGTACATTGTTTTCATACTTGGAGACACTACTTGTTTGGAAATCCATTTGTCGTGAAGACACACAATGTTGTGACAAGTTACTTTGCGACATAGTCGAAGTTGTCACCCAAGTAGGGAAGATGGTAGGACTTCCTCACAGAATTTGACATGTGATCCAAATGGATGTTGGCAGCCTCCCACCAATTCCAACTGGCTCATTTTGGCAGCTTTCCAGTTTGGCAGTTGTTTCCCTAGTTTTCGGGTCACTCACTTGTGGGGCCGTTTTGAGGCCCTAAACAACGTTTTTTAGAGCTCTCCACAGTCAAAATGGCCTTTGATAGATAGCAAAAAAATGTGTATTCCTTGGATAGACCTTTCCAACGGGCTATCATGCACCTAAAACAAAGATCGTATGCAAAAGTTACCACCCTGGGAATTTGATGTACTAACTTACCCAAACGAGGCCCACATGACTTTTGGCGCTTCATCTCCTAGGGTTAGGTTTTTTGGATGTATAGGGTTTTTGACATTCATGTTTATTGTAAAAAGGCCTTCAGAGCCTCATTGTAATCATATTCTTGCAAATGAGCATAGTCGTTGCATCTCTTCTCAGAGATAAGCAGCCACCATTCTAGCATGCTTGTTTCCGCTGCATTTTACAGTGTCATCTTATTTCCTTACTGAATAGAAACCAATTTTACTGTATATCTTGTATTCTGTATTAAGCATCTTTTGATAATAATCTATATTCATTTTGTTTTGCAAATATATTCCGGATCAGTGGTATCAGAGAGGTTTTCTCCTTGTCGTTCTTAATGCATGTCCCCAACGAGGTCAGGGTACAAAGACTTGGGTCTCGAGCTTGTTTCTCTTGAGGAAAAAAGATCTCGCATGCCCAAATGACCTCTCATGGAAGAAGAAAATAAATACGATGGGACAAGAGATCCCTTCAAAATGTTGCTCGAGGAAGCTCTCACACAACAAAGGAATGAGATGATGGATAGTTTTGCACAAATCCTTCGATGACTACCAACAGGTGACACATCTTCCTCAAACGAAGGCACCGCCCCCTTCAAGGTACAAATCAACTTCGATATTCCTATATTTAAAGTTCAGATAGATGAAGATATAGTAGACAAATGGTTGAATCTGCTAGAAGGGTATTTCTCTGTCCATAACTTCTCGAATAGAGAAAATATTACTTTTTCACTCCTCAAAGTCACCCCCCATGTCAAAGATTGGTGGAAAACTTTCTGTGAGAAAAAGGAAATAGAGGAACCCTCATTATTTACAGTCATAGTCATGTGGGATTCCTTCAGCGATGATATCAAGGAACAATACTACCCTGTTGGAAGTTATGACAACCTGTACACAAAATGGACCACGTTGCAGTAGGAAAGAGACCAAGCGGTGCCCGATTTCACAAATATCTTCCATAACTTGTGCACCAAGCTGGGTATCAAATATTCTGAGCGACATCTAGTGCTCAATTATTGCGACAGTATGCATAGATACATCCAAGGAAAAATGGAGTTTTTGGACATCTCATCCTTGGGCGCAGCCTACCGATATGTCATCAAAATCGAGTAGAAGCTCATACAAAATACAGGACAATTTGGGCTTGGGAACCCCTCACAGAAAAATACAGGAAAGGGCAACCCCAACTCGTAGAAAAAAGGATAGAGAAAAGACGGACAGGCTTAGGAAAGCCAGTCCAGACCTCAAGCAAGGAAGGACGCTGGAAAGACAAAGAAAGATATATGGAAGTGGTGTAACTTCCATAACAGCCCCTGGCATAAAACTGTTGATTGTCGCTCAAAGTAGTCATTGGTGGTTGAGGTGAAAGCCTCTAAATTAGATGCGGGTTCTGACTTTGAGTTAGAACCAGAAAGGGGGAGACGGATCATAGACATAGAACCCAGTGTTACCGTTGCTACCACCAAGCTCTAGCCTGGTGAACCAGATGAGCCAGAGGAAGGCAAGTGCCTTTTTCATTCACAGATGTGGGTGAAGGGTACCCCGCTGCACTTTATCATTGATAGCGGTAGCCAAAAGAAACTCATCTCAAAAGAGGTTGTCAAGCGACTCGTCCTGCCGACAACGCTGCACCTGCATCCCTACACCATTGGATGGCTCTGCCAAGGAAGCGACATCCGTGTCAGCCAACAATGTCGTATGTCATACGGAATCAATCCCTTCAAAAACGAGGTATTGTGTGATGTTTCCCCTCTCGAAGTTTGTAATGTTCTTTTGGGCCAGCCATATTTATGGAAAATTCACGTTGTATATGAGTCTAGGCCTCGCAATGTTATTATTACTTTGAAAAATAAATTGTACAGGATACCCGAGGCAGTCCCACCCAGTGTTATTTCCTTGATCTCTGCCAAGCAATTTAGAAAGGTCATTTCTTAGATAGGGAAGTTTGTATTCTTCATGATTTGCTCTGAGAATGAGTGAAAGATCGCAACCACATCCAGGGTCTTCGCGGTCGGCCTTTCCACACAGCAAAAGCAAGTGGATAAGGTCATGAAGAATACTCAGATATATTCTCCTCACCTACCGAGGTACCTCTGGACTGTCAAGTCAAGCACCCTATCAATATGACTCCCGGTGCACCACTTCACAATGGGCCAATCTACCACCATTATTTATTAGATAATGAGGAGATCAAGTGGCAGATCCAAGAAATGCTCCACAAGGGGCACATCTGTCCCAGATCATCACCTTGTAAGAGCCCAATCTTGCTGGTACAAAAGAAATATGGAACTTGGCGACTCTGCATTGATTACCAGGCCCTAAATAAAGTCACAGTCAGAAACCGGTACCCAATTCCCATAATCAATGAACTCCTTGATTAGTGCATGGGGGCCAAATACTTTAGTGAGATAGATCTGAAGTCTTTCTACCACCAGGTCCTGATAGAATAGACAGATGTATGTAAGACCACATTCAAGTCAAAGGAAGGTCTTTTTGAATGGTTGGTCATTCCCTTTGGTTTGACAAATGTTACAGCCACTTTCATGAGGATGATCGATGATATCCTGCTACCATTCACCAATAATTTTGTAGTGGTGTTTCTGGATGACATCCTCATTTACAAAAATACTTGGGTAGAACACTTACATCATATTCAATAGGTTTTGCACACCCTCCGGCAGCACCAGCTCTACACCAACTTGGAAAAATGATCCTTCGTCATGGGTAGGGTTCATTAATTGGGCTACATCATTGATCAGCATGGCACACATGTGGATCTAGCCAAAATCCAAGTCATTTGTGACCAGCTAGCCCCAACCACACTCATTGAGCTTCAAAGCTTCTTGAGCCTTGCCAATTTCTACCATAGGTTCGTGTTGGGATTCTCCCATACTGCATGGGCCCTCAACCAAGTAACCAGGGATGGTGGTAAGGAGAAATTTTTGTTTGATGATTTCAAGCATCACTTGTGCTCATCCCCAGTACTTTCACTATCGGACCTGCAACAACCCTTTGATATCGATACAGATGCTTCAGACTATGTTGTGGGCGACGTTCTCACTCAGCACGGCCACCCCTTGGCCTATCATAGTGGGACACTATCAAATGTTGTCTGTAAGTACCCTACTTACAAAAAAGAAATATACTCCATTGTGCAAGCATGCTGCCAGTGGAGACATTACATTCTTAGGAAGTAGACATTCATCCACACTGATCATAAGCCACTGCAATTCATGTATACACAAGGAAAATTGCAGAATGATCACCATCAGAAGTGATCCATGTACTTGCCACAATTCCACCTCAACATCAAGTATAAAACGGGAAGCACCAACCTCGTAACTGATTTCCTCATCAGACCGCCAGTCAGGACACTCACCACAATGCTAGAATCTTGCGGCCATGAGACCTATGGATGGCCCCAACTCTATGAGACAGACCAATAGTTCACCACCACCTACCAAATGTTGGGAGAAAATGCAGTTGTCACTAATTTCCATCTTTAGGAAGGGTTGTTGTGTCGTATAGGCTATATCTACATTCCATCATCCAAGTGAGCGAAGATGATCTGGGAATCCCAATACATTCGGGTGGTAAGAAACTTCAGCGTCGAAAATATAGTGGCAATGTTGCAGAAATATTTCTATTGGAGGAAACTTCGAGAGGAGGTCAACAAGTATATCAGGTCTTGCAATTCTTAGTGTGATTGCAAAACCGACCACTAAGAAACAGGGCATGTACACCCCTCTGCCTACTCCTGACAGGCCATGGGAATCCATCTCAATGGACTACATGTCGGGCCTCCCATCCACCAAGTGGGGAAATTATTGTGTTTTTGTGGTTGTGGATCGCTTTTCTAAGATGGCGATTTTGGTTGCCTGCAAGAAGAGCATCACAACAGAGGCCACTACCAAGATCTTCTCTGAACGAGTCTGGGTACATTTTGGAATCCTACAAACCATTGTCTCATATAAGGACAGTCGATTTCTCATCACATTATGTTCAAGCCTCTAGTCACTGCTAGACACCAAGATCACCAAATATATGACCTTCCACCCCCAGACAGATGGCTAAACTGAGGTCGTAAATCGAATGATTGTGCATATCCTACGCATGTATAATTCCAAGAAACCTCACACATGGGATGAGAGTCTCCCCTATGTTCAACATAGCTACAACCAAGCCCTGCATAGCTCAACTGACCACAACCCCTTTTAGGTGGGGTTGGGATTCCAACCATTGGCTCCCATAGATGATGCACTACCCTTTGTGGTCACCTCGGCTAACTTATCTCTTGCTCCAACTGAAGTTGACAAAGCCACCTGGTTCATTGAGTGGATCTAGGACATTCGCTGACAGGTTCAAGATATCCTATAGAAGTCCAATGACAAGTACAAGCAACACCATGATCAACATCGGGTGCCACATAAGTTTCAGGTGGGCGACAAAGTTTGGTTAAACTTGTAGAAAGAGCGCCTTATAGGACCCCATTGGAATATTTGACCACTGATTTATGGGTTGTACACCATCAACATTCCTCCTTTCCTTGGCTTGCACCTAGTGTTCAACGTGGATATCCTTCAACTATATTTCCCACCAGTATTAGACACCTCATAGATAGCAGAAAAACTAACACCAACAGAGCTCAACCCTGATTGCATACAATAGGAATCCAGTGATCAGATTGTGGAAAAATATATCAAGGGCACTCGCCAGCAAAGGATCCATATTTATCGAGTTGTCAAAGCAGGGCAGCTCCTGCACTAAGGCAAGTGGCTCACTCGAGGCCAAATTCATCAAAAATATCCTCATCTGATGGGGGAACTCAAAACAATGGAGACCATTTCTTCCTAATGGAAGAGAATTGATCCATATGGATGTTGGTGGTCTCCAACCTATTCCAACTGGCTCATTTTGGCATTTTTCCAGTTTGGCAGTTTGTTCCCTAGTTTTCGGGTCCCTGACTTGCGGGGTTGTTTTGAGGCCCTAAAAAATGTTTTTTAGGGCTCGCCATAGTTACACTGACCTTTGATAGATATCAAAAAAATGTTTAGTCCTCATATAGACCTTTCCAACGAGATATCGTGTGCCTAAAACAGATATCGTATGCAAAAGTTACCACCCCAGGAAGTTGATGTACTAACTTACCCAAACGGGGCCCACATGACTTTTGGCGCTTCATCTCCTAGGGTTAGGTTTTCTGGATGTCTAGAGTTTTTAACATTCCTGTTTATTGTAAAAATACCTTCAGAACCTCATTTTAATCATATTCTTGAGAATGAGCACAATCGTCGCATCTCTTCTCAGAGATAAGTCGCCACCATTCTAGCAAGCTTGTTTCTGCTGCATTTTATAGTTTCAGTGTATTTCCTTAATAAATAGAAACCGGTTTTACTATATATCTGTTATTTTGTGTTAAGAATATTTTGATAATAATATGTATTCATTTTGTTCTGCAAATATATTCGGGATCAACATGACCATTGAGTATAGGTCAGGAAGGTTGAGCATTGTCACAAATTCCTTGAGAAGAAAGGCACAACTCGTTATCCTAGAGGAGGAATATGAGTTTCCTACATCAGGGGGAATTCAGATTCATGTCTTTGAAGAGTTGCACAAACAAATCAAGGAAGGGTTAGAGCATGATCACACGACAAAGAAAATCATGAAGTAGGTGAAGGAAGGAAAAACGCAAAAGTTTTGGCTACACGATGGACTATTGTATTTTGGGGAGTGAATCTATGTCCCTGAGTTGTCCAGTCTCAAGAGGGAACTCATGAAGAAATTTTAGGACTTGCCCTTGGATGGCCACCCAGGATAGTGGAGAATGATGGAATTGTTGGATTGAGGATACTTTTTGGAGTGGATGAAGAAATATGTGGAGGAGTATGCTCACACTTTCCTTATATGTCAGTAGGATAAGACAGACACCAGAATGAGAGCAGGGTTGTTGCAACCTTTATCGATTCCAGAGAGATCATGGAAGAGTGTTTCAATGGACTTCATCACACATCTTCCAATGGTTAATGGATACAAAGAGATTTTGGTCATGGTGGATTGATTCTCCAAGTATGGTGTCTTCGTTGCAACAAAGATGTCATGCGGCGCTGAAGAAGTTATGAAGTTTTTTTTCAAGCACATAGTGAAGTATTGGGGCATGCCACCTGAACATTGTGTCAAACATGGATGCAAGGTTTACAAGTAATTTTTGGACAACATTGTTCAAGCTTGTGGGGATGAATTTGTTGAAGAGTTCATCCTACCATCCATATATATATGGGGAAAATGAATGAATCAATGCACTTCTAAAGGATTACTTGCAGCAATATGTACAGGAAAATCAGATGAATTGGACATACGTGTTGGACGTTGCTAAGTTTAGCTACAACCTACAAAAGATTTCAATGATGAGCTACATTCCATTTGAGCTGATGAATAGAAAACAACCCACAACTCCTCGTTTTGTGACACAAGGCTATTATGGGACAAATATATCAACCATGGGTTTTGCGAAGAGTTCATAGGATCGGTTGGATATATCTTGCACACACTTTACTAATGCAATAGACATAATGAAGCAATGGGAAAATCATAGCAAGTGTGATGCAGAATTCCAAGTAGGAGAGTTGGTCTTAATAAAGTTGAGTAGAGATCAATTCCCACCATCGAAAGGGATGGCTCCATCTCTTGTGTGGAGGTATGAGGGACCATTCAAATTTCTTGAGAATATTGGCAATGTCACCTATAGATTGGAGTTACCATTCCACATGTGACACATTCATCCTGTCTTCCATGTTATCCAATTGAATTCATGCCAAAGGGACCCGGATGAACCAGGTCTAGTTGAGCCATCTAGAGTGCTGACCATGGTTGCAGATAAGCTAGAGTTGGAGGTAAAGAATATTTTGGTGCATCGCATATTGGGGCGAGGTAGAGGTCGAGTACATGAGTACTTCATCCATTGGAAGGACAAACCCAACGAATAGAACAATTGGGAGAGGTACAATTTCTTATAGAAGTATGAGGACATTATTTGGGAGTTTGAAAAAGGTTGCTATGGATCACAAGTGGTGTGGAAGTTGTCGAGAAGAAAAAAAATTTATTCGGGGAGGATGTAAGGCCTTCTGGGACACCCACTAAGAAAGCGTGCTCTTTGGGAAAATTTGGTAACATAATAGATGAAGAGAGCAAGGAGGAAACAATTGGTTGGGAAATTGAATATGTTTGGGTGTGGGAAGTAGTTCCTTGGGGAACAATGGTGATGTGTGAGCCCAAGGGGGCACACACCCTTATCCCATTGTGATGGATGAAAAGACTTGGGTTGTGTTTGGGAAAGGGAGGGGAAACTTGGGAGCATGCCCAATGAGTGGACCCATCTGCCCTTGGAAACATGGGCACATTGGAGAGGTTGGACAACCCCATCGACACACCCATGAAGAGTCGTGACGATCAACACAAGGTAAGAGAACAAGGCAAGGGGCGTGGGCCCAAGGATGGGGTACATTGGTCCAAGAGATGAACAATTGATAGGAACTCAGCCTTAGATGGGCGCATTATGTCAATGAAGGGGTGAAACGGTTGGTTGAGTGTGATAATTCATCAAGGGACACAACACACTGAAGATATGTGATGTTTCACACAAGTGTCCCTTAGAGTCCATATAAGAGCAAGGGCACACAACCAAACAGAGAAAAGGAAAAACACAAAGGCGAGAGACATGGAGCTCTGAGGTTGGGCGCACTAGTGGGGCACACCACAAGCTGAGGCAAGGAGAAACGACAAGGGAGAAGTCTTTGTGTGACAGAACTACAGGTCTGGACAATTTTGGTGAATGAGGCAGAGTCGTGAGACTCTTCCCTTCTATGTAACTGGGACAGTAGCACCCTCTTTGTAAAGATTTATTTTTTTCACAATACAAATAAATGAAGTCGGGTATTATGCATCGTTGGTGCTGCTCACACTATATATTTTTCTTTTGTGTTTGGCATGTTTGTTTTTGTATGCCAAATTGAGTAAGTGTTAAACAAAGTTAACAAATGTCCAAGTATACAATTGAGTTGCATAGAGTAAGGATGTGACTCATCCGTAACCTAGAACAAATTATGGGCATGCTCTAGGTGAAGAGGTGTAGTCCAGGTGAAGTGTCCTTGGTTGAGACAAGCTTCCAAGGAAAAACCACCACGATGTCGCATGTCCACGAGATGTCAAGGTTGGAATTGGGCATGACTCTTGAGGGCATAACAATACCCCCCCAAAAAAAAACCTTGTATATTACATAATTCACAGCATTGATGTCTTGTGTTCATGTTTCAAAACATGATCTTGAAGTAAAAAAAATAAAGTGAAGAAGGATTCCTAAACCACCCTTTAGAGAATATCGATGATGCTCATGAATACCTCTTCTAGTTCCTTTCAATTATTCTTCCATGCCTTTTTGAGTACATTTAGATTATTTTGCATGGGATGTTTATTTATTTTTTAAATCTAAACACAATGGTAGGTGACACCCAAAATGATCTTGATGGACTTTAGATCATTACCATCCACAACATTTGTGATTAGAGAATGCACGAGAATGATAATGTTCAAGTCCATGTTGCTTATGAACACATTTGTCATGTAAATTATCAACTTGGGCATAGGAGGACAAGGGTGATGATGCAAGAACAATTGAAAAATCAAACAAAGATGTCTCGCAAGGGTTTTTGAAAATGAGTTGTTTGGGTTGACAAGTTTGGGTGAAAATAAGTTGTTTGGGTTGACAATGGTAGGTGACACCCAAAACGATCTTGATGGACTTTAGATCATTACCATCCACAACATTTGTGATTAGAGAATGCACAAGAATGATAATGTTCAAGTCCATGTTGCTTATGAACACATTTTTCATGTAAATTATCAACTTGGGCATAGGAGGACAAGGGCGATGATGCAAGAACAATTGAAAAATCAAACAAAATTGGCTCGAAAGGGTTTTTGAAAATAAGTTGTTTGGGTTGACAAGTTTGGGTGACGAATAAGTTTGGGTGAAAATAAGTTGTTTGGGTTGACAAGTTTGATTTTGAGAAGAGTTGCTCCCTTAAACAACACCTTCTACATAATCAAAAGTAAATGATTATTTAATTTTGTAGTTAGAAATATGATAAATAATGTTAATATATCTAGACTACATTTTCTCTTCAACATTGAGTCATTGGTATTATTGCTAAGTTGGTCATATTCATTGACCTTCAAAGTTCTATCTTTGTAAGTTCATAACTCTTACATACAAACTCATTTTTAAGCACATTATACTTCATTGAAAAACTCTTAACAAGTTTTTCGAATAAAAAACATAAAAATGTTGATTTTAAAATCATAAAATTTTTATATAAATTATAATTAATTCAAAATCATACATTTTTTTATATATATAAACTATAATTAATTCAAATTGTATTTTAAAAAATAAATAAATATGTAAACATTAATTCTTAATACTTTACATCAATAAATAAATATATAATATGATATTCAAAATAATAATCATTTATTAATTTTTATTTTATTTTAATTTAACTCTTTACTCTTTCATCTTTGGAGCACTTTGTATCATGTCCTTCCATTTTTATATTTAAATTATATAATATGATATTCAAAATAATAATCATTTATTTTTTTATTTTAATTTAACTCTTTACTCTTCCATCTTTGGAGCACTTTATATCACGTCCTTCCATTTTTATATTTAAATTTTTTTTTTTTTTTT